>JAXQQM020085037.1:0-26991 GCA_034641835.2 Pinus albicaulis | reverse complement strand
CACCAGAGTAGTATCAGTTATGGTTTCACCCAAATTTCTCATTCGATTTACAATATTGTCCAGACGTAAGAAGAAATGGGCAATACTCTCATCACTATGCATCTTCAAATTTTCATATTCAATTCTAAGAGTTTGGAGTTTTGCACTTTTTACCTTTGTGTCTCCTTCATAGCTTAGAATTATTTTGTCCCATATTTATTTTGCTGAATGTAGCTGCATCACTTTAGCAAATTCTGGTTCAGACATCCTTCCTAATAAGACATTTACTACTTTTGCATTGATTTCATACTTCTTCCTTTCCGTTGCATTAGTAGGAATACTTTCTGGGTATTGATAACCTTCTTCCACGATTGCCCATACATCTGCACCAATACTTTGCAGATATGCTTTTGTTCGTACCTTCCAGAATATCAGATTGCTTCCATTGAATAGAGGTGTCTTTATAGACATTACTCCTTCAAGACTTTCCATTGCGACCGATCTCCTTCAAGTGGTCAAGCTTCTGCAGAAGAACCTGCTCCGATACCAATTGTTGGGAAAAATACTGAGAGGGGGGGTGAATCATTATTTACTGCATATGTAAAATTTTTACTTTTTCTTACTTCTAAAACCCATACGCTACTTTGCTGAAGCCAACTAGCGTATACACGTGGATATCCTTCATAAAACTCGCGTATACACAGAGATCTAATTATGCCATTAATTCTTCACTTATATCATTCCATCATTCATTCATTAGATGTTCTATAAATAGTAAACATGTGCAGTAAGAACAGAATAAACCATCACACAAAACATCACACATGAACACCAGGATTTTTAGGTGGAAACCCAAGTCGGGAGAAAACCACCGCTGCAGTTGCTCAGCCTTCAATATTTTTATTATAGAGAAAACATCTTACAACATATGTGCTGGTGCAGACTCTACCAGCATGCAGGCACCCACCTGCGCTCGTTTACCAGCCTCTCCTGGAAGGGAGCTCCAACCCCCTGACTCGTTTACCAGCCTCTCCTGGAAGGGAGCTACGACCCCCCTGATCTCGTTTACCAGCCTCACCTGGAAGGGAGCTAAAACCCCCTGACTGAAGGCTACAACCCTCAGCACCTCTATGGACCACGTTTCATCAATTTTCACATTGGATCCAAAGCTTCCTTTAGGACACCACTTGCAGGCCACATTTCATCATATTTTCAAACTGGACCCTTTCCATACTTTTAAGCACAGTCAACCATGAACCGACATATAACTCTAATCGACGATATCTCAGAAGCAATATAATGTGACGACTCTTTTCTTACCACAGACTTCGTAAAACTAGTTTGCATACGCACTTTCCTTTCACTGATGCCGCGTATATACGCGCTTCCAATCACATCAACTCGCGCATACTTCTGCACAAATTACAGAGCTGATTTCACTGCGCATACGCGCTTTCTCTTCAGCAAAGCCGCGTATATACGCGCTTATTCTGTGGCGAACTAGCGTATGGTTCTTCAGACATTTAGGTCATTGCAATTCTTCAGAACAGATACATTACTCATATTTTACCCTTTACTTCAGACAGATGTTCGCCTCTTCTCAGATCTAATCATCCCCTAAACAAGACTAGGGCAAGTACAAATACATTTCAGATCTAGATACCCTTCTTCATCATTTTCTTCATCGTGCATCATGCATTCAGATCTATCATTCAATTATAACCCTTTCCATTCAGATATACTTCACAGAGAAGTATTCATTCAAGCTCGACATCTTGCACCCACACTCATGATTTGCACAATGAATTTATTCTCTTTATATAGGTTTACCCTTTTTAATACCATGAGCCAAAACCACATTACTTCCGATGGTATTCCTGGACGAGGTCATTTAGACGAATCATTACCCAATACAATGGGTCAATACCATGGTAGTTACCCCTGGTTTTGTACTTTATGAGCGTTTTTTCCCATACGCGACTTGGCACGTTATTTCCTGCGTGCATACGCGACTTCTCCTAGACTAATCTGCGTATGCCTTGAGACATACTTTTTTCATTGTAGATCTAACACATACTGAATTACTTTCTTCATTACCTTCTGTACTCACTGTAGATACATCAATTTTAGTTCATCAAGACATATTCTATCAAGCACAACTTCATCAAGTAGGTTGCCATCAGCTTCATCAAGTGGGTTGCCATTCAAGGACAACACTCTATCAAGTGGATTGTTCATCAAAGGCAACACTCAGCATCATATTGCCAACAAACATCATATCACATAAGATTTACATCATTTACCAAGTCCATCAAGTCAAGAATAACTTCATCATATGGATTGCCATTAAGGACAACACATGCCAACAATCTCATGTCTTCATCTTCATAAAGTGGGTTGCCATCAAGGACAACACTCTGCATCATATTGCCAACACCCTAAAAAACCCACCGGTGAATCTCGACCGTAGATCGCCACTATCTCGATCTAATGAAATGGTCCAATGTACTCACATAGCCATGATTACTCCGCTTCGCCACCATTCCGCCATGATTTTCACCCGTTTCATTGCTGCTACCACCATTTTCATCACTTCTCTCCATCCTCCACGAGCCTCCAAAGCATCCATCCTCCCTCCCGCATGGATTTCTTAACATGTTTATTGTGTTTTTGTAGGTTTTAAAGGGGCGTGAATCCATTTTGATTCACAATCGCAGACAGTGTTAAACAGAGCACAGGAAGACATTTTTAGAGTCAGAGATCGTAGAGGAAGGCGCCTGTGAGAGTTCAAAGCATGTTTTTATCCAAATCAGAGTTATTAACTCTGTTTCAAATCCTCCGGCACCATTAAAACCTGTGTATCCACAGACAAGACAGAATAGAAGCGGCAAAGAGTATCAGTGAAATTTTTAAGGGATTAAAAGCTCATTATTGAATATTAGATACTATAATCCAGTGTCTAAAGGATGAAGATACAGATTGAAGACCTTATAAACGATCCAGAAGGCTAATAAGGCCTAAAGCGCATGAAACAAGCCTTATCAGTGTTTCACATCAGCAGAATGTTCTTTCCCAAGAAAGGACAAAGTTCCCATAGTGTTTTTATTTCTCCATCGAGTTCCTGAGAAGATCACCACCCTGACAGAAGTCCTAAGATTGCCAGAGAATTAGTTACAAAGTATGGAAGGCCATGAAAGTCATTTATCTACCTTACTTGTCCCAGAGTACAAAAGGAGTACAAACAGCTAGAAAGTACCTCAAGAACATACCTCTGGAGTTATTATCAGCCTGTCAAAGACCACTTATTCATCCAAAGAGTACTGAAAGTCAATACGGGATATTAAAATAGAATGAGCCTCAAGCACTCTTCTTCCTCTATTTTAATGTTTCATTTAAAGTTCTATCTACCTCTATTGCCACACTTTCAGCTATACGAACTCATGAGAAATACACATTGTTGGTTGGTTATCCGTGGATTGTAAGCTGTTTCTTTGAGATAGAGTTTTGTGTGTATTAGTTGTAAATAGGCTGAGAGATGACTTCAGACTGATATAAAGCTATTTGAAAATGATGTATGTGAATGGTGTTTCCCTTTAATATGACAAGCATGTTCATTGGATCCTGATCTAAATCAGTGGTGATGTGTTCTATCTTTGTAAATGTTTCCCTTTGTTATTCATCATATTTCATTTCTCTGATAAGAATCAGTAATCTGGCTTAGGATATGCTGCTGTAAAGTACCCTAACGCTTCCTTCTCTTCTTATCTTTGATGTTTTCTGATAATTGTGTGATCTAAGAACAGATTCAAGATAATTTAACTAGTATAGTAGTTGGTTCTCCCTGCTTACTGATGTATGAATTTAGAGTTTGTTTTTAGATGTTCTTGTCTGGTTTTAACTGAAATAATTGGGATACTGAGAGGTTCAGAGTTGGTTCTATCTCAGTAGGGTCCTTTTCCAACAGTTTAGCCTTTATAAGATCCCTTAAGTTGAATGTCAAAAGCATTGAAAGTTAAAAGTCTTTCTATGATCTTAGGCTTCACTTTGTGTCAAATCTTAAATGTTTTCTATTGTCTGAAGAGTTAGCCTCATAGGAGTTTGATCATATACGGTCAAGGCATGCCCTGTCCCTAGATTTTCTCATAGGTGGTCACCTTGGAAGGTTTCCTTGTCATTCACCATCATTTCCTTATTGTTTCATCCCATACTATCATCTTTAGAGATCCTCTGTTTTAGATGACTAGCCCATTTGAAAGCCTTGGATATTGAATTGCAAGTAAACCCTTTTATGACCCCATTACCCAATGGACTTGAGTTTTCTTTGAATTATCTCCCCATTTCCGAAAATCCTTCTTTGCTCACTTCTTTTTCTTACATTGAACCCTTATTTCATGTTTCCCAACCAAACAAACAAACAAACAAAAATAACAACCCTTGTGCCCTATAACTAGCCTAATACCTTAAAATTGAACTTCAAAGATACGTATTTCTTTGCCTTTATAGAGAGATCCCTCTATGGATCCAAGAGGGCTAGATCCTGAGATCCCAAAGTGGTTTGATGTTGTCTTGTCTTTTGGTATTGCTAAACCTGCCAAAACACAGGAACCACAACAAGTTAAATTTAGCATGTCAGTATCATTTCCTAAGTTCAAGACTTTCAACACTTGGGATTTATACACTCCTTGGGCTACTAGTTCAGTCGGAGGCATGGTTATCTTAATTTTAGCAATATCCCCCTCAAAGCTGAAAGGGATTTGAGTCTTAGACATATTTGCATCAGTTTTGTCAGCCACTTCCTTCTCCACAAGTTTGGTTTGCTGATTTTGATCAGGTGTTTTAGATAATAGAATTTTTTTAGGGCCAATAGTAGAGGTACTAGGGCAGCTTGTGTCACCACTTTGCTGGCTGATTTTTTCTTTGCTTGGGTCAATTTTCTTGGCTATGCTATTTACATTTTCTTATGTTCCCTTATGACTGTTTTCTAGAACTTTCCCAGCAGCAATATCAATTTGGTGTTTCTTAGAGGCTTCTTGGTTTCTTTTGCTCTTGAGGTCATATTGCCTATGGACTTCCATAATGGAATTTTCCAGTCCTAATTAGTAATATTCAAAGTCTTCACAATCTGTTTGAGTTTGATCAAAGGCAAAAATGCCTTGTTCTTCTTCTGTGAGAAAAACTTCATTTTCATTATCAGAGCTTATTAGGTTTACATTGTTCTCTTCAGTTTCTTCAACCTCTCTTCCTTATCCATTTACATAATTATCTTGGAAAGGTGGCCTAATGTTTTGATCATTTTTTCTTGGCCAGTTTTGGGGAGGATCTCTTCTAAAGTTTTGAGCTCTATTTCTGTTCTGGGAATTAGCTCGGTTGTCCTTAGGAGGTGTCTTTTCATTTAAGTTTATCCTTTCTATCATTCTCTCCACAGTTCTCATTAGGCTGTCTATTTTAGAGTCAGATGAGGAGGTTGAGGGCATGGTTTCCTCTTTGTAGGTCACTCTCCTTTCCGATATCAACCTAGCTCTCTTTTCAATTAAGTTTACCTCTGCACTAATAGCTTCTTTTTTCATTTCTTCTAAGGTTTCAGGGTCTCTTTCTCTCAATTGGAAAGTCATGTCAGGGTCAAAACCTTCAGGAAATTTCACTAGAGCTAGGCCTTGTGGAGGTTTCATGTGAGGTGGGAGGGCATTGTATACACTGTTAAACCTGGTGCAATAGTCTTGCACACTTTCCCCTACATTCCTTTTAAGATTGTTATATTCAGACAAGATTTTGAGGGGATTTTTATTGACTTCCCACTTGTTTATGAAATTTTGGTAAAGGGAAGGGAGATCATGTATTGAATTAGGAGTTAATTCTTTGAACCATTTTTTGGCCTCTCCTCCTAAACTTTGTGCAAATATCCTCATCTTAATGGTTTCTTCTTCTATCTCCATGTAATCAAAAGCATCATTGATTCGATTTACATGCTGTTGGGTAGTGATGGATTCGGCCCCTGTGAAATGAGGGATCTTGGACTGATAGTCATTTCGAAAAGGCACTAAGGGTTGATTTAAGGCCAAGGGAGCATACCAAGTTGCCACGATGGGAGCTAATGGAGGATTTACAAGAGGAGGGTTAGTGAAAGGAGGTGTATGATGAAGTGGGGTAGTTTGCACAATGGTGGTATGGATGGGTGTGGTGGAAGTACTTGGACCACCAAACTGATTTTGAGTAGATTTGGTATGGAAAGAGTTGAAGTGATGGAGAAACTAAAAGTCAGGTGGTGTGGAAGGAGAGGCTTCTCTACTATAACTCTGCTGCAAATCTAAGGGTTCAAGGTCAGTTTGGTCAATATCAGTTTGAGACCTATTTCTGAAGAGGTTCCTTGTATGGTGTAAGTCAAACTGAGGATCTTGCAAAGCTGTAAGATGTTCAGGTACAGAGCTTGCTCTATGGATGGTCCTAATAGTGGTCAAGTTTCTAGATCTAGAAGTTTGCCACAAAATCTTTTTTGGGTCATCAACTATGTTGGGAGGGTTTGGGTCCGGATGAGATCTGGTATTGATCCTATGTGAAGCCAGATTTCAAATTTCAAATTTCAAAATTCAGAGAGGCTGAAAGTTTTAGTATTGTTTTTGGAAGGCTGACCTCTCTTAATGCTTGGTAAAATCTTACAGTATATAAGTGGGTTCATAAGCTTCTTAGGGTTGGTGTGAAACAAATATAGGAAGTCAAATGAGTGTTAATAAAGTAATAGGCCTACTGGAGGCTAGAGGAGTCGCCAGGTGGATATTTTTTGTTGTTTTAAGAATGTATGTTTATGGTCCACCACCAATAACTGACAAGAAACCAATCTAAGGGTGTTTTGGGGTTTTCTGAGTTCCTAGAGGTATTCCTAAGGTTTGTAAGAGTGTCCTAAAACTGAGTCATCATTTTTCTAGGATGGTGAAACAAATAGAGTCTACTCTATGGCTGATAGTTTGAGTTCTCTATGATTTAATAAGTGTATCTGAAGTCCTAAGGGGTTCTTACTTTGTCACTGACTCAGAAAGTCCCACCGTGATCGCTAGAATGTTAGTGTGGTGATGAGGTGGCAGATTCATTGGATTTTCTAAGTCAAATTGAGGGTCTAAAGAGTCTTAAGAGGTATTCAGGAAATTATATACTCAGAAGGTCCCATGGTGATTGCTAGAATGTTAGTGTGGTGATGAGGTGGAAGATTAATCACTGGGTACTCTTTAACAAGGGATTCTGGAGTCCTAAGGGATACTTAGATTGTCACTAACTTAGAAAATCCCACCGTGATCGCCAGAATGTTAGGGTCCCATGATTTGGCAGATTGGTAGACCAAATGACAGGGTAACATGGAACTAGTCTTTGGAATCCTAGGACCTAGCCTTCCTGGACTTAGAGAGGGCTCTCTCTATTGGTTGCAAAGGATGTGTTCTTTTTTCTTTAGGGTTTTGATTTTAGGCTAGTTATTAAGTATACGGTTTGTTGATTGTTTTGGTTGGGTAAGATGGTCAAGTAGGATAGGTGGAGTGAGAGTCTGTCAAAGCCATTGGGCTATGGAGTCAAATGAAAGTCAAGGGTGTCTCAATAACGAATGAGAGTGCAGTGCAAGGCCAATCTAGAAAGGTTAATGGATCCTTAAGGTTATGAGTGAATATGATGATATAAAATTTGGGAAAACTAAGAGGTCTTACATACTCTGAGTAGTTAAAAGTTATAACTCATGAGATAGGGCAAACCATTTACTCAATGATAATACTTTAAACAAATAAATATCCAAGATAAACATTCCAGTGAAACATAGAAAGAATAAGAGCTTCTAACTTTAGTAAATTCACCTTCAGAATTTGGGAAAACATACAAGATAACACAATAACTCAATCTATGAAGAGGGAACTCATAAACATCATAAATAAAACTATGAAGAACTCTGAAATAAGTTTGTAGGCATGGACAAAGGACAAGATCGAACAAGACCTCTTTGAATTAACCTATCAAACAATACTTCAAAGAAAGGTTCCAAGACAAAGTTTTAGATAGTCTCAAATAAGTAGGGTATACCGTGAATCATATTTTTTAACCAGCATATTAATCCATAAATGAAACTAACAAGCATAAGGAGGCTTGAAGAGCAGCTAAGAATTCTTCAAACACAACCAGCTGAGGAAAATAGTAAGGCTATAACAAACAGGAGGACTGAGGTGCCTCAAAGAGCATGTCTCAACCTATACTTTTTTTATTTATAGCAGCTAAAAGGAGTGAAACATAATGATAACTAGAAAACATAAACAAATTAAGAAGACATCAGCATTCACCAAGCTAAGGAATCCTACAAACAAGCCTCTCCATCATCAAGCCAAACAAGCCATTCATCAACTCCACAACACCAATTTCTTCTCCAAGCTCATATAAACCATGTATTGCTCTCAAAGCTCATCAAATTCCAACAAAATACATGAGGGCCTCATGCTCTATTTATGGAGCAAAGGAGGACTAAAACCCTAAATATGGTAGGAAAATGTCAAATTCAACCATAAATGTCATTTATGGCCAAGAGACCATGCAAGGCCCAAGGCACATAATATCCTAAGAAATAAATGCCAAAATAACTATTTGCACCTAATTCTAGAGTGTTTTGCCTAAAAAAACTCAAAAATATCTATTTTCAATAAATGAGTGTGTTTTGTTGACTTTTGGTCCAAAACACATTAGATAGTTTCTGTGCACAACGCCACTTCATCAGAAAATAGGATCTTTTGTGGCTAAGTTTTAGACCCCTTCCCGATGTCGGATTTCACTCCGTGATGGCTCGTTGGAAAGCCTGATGAGTCTAATTTACAGAAATTCTTGATTTTTCCTAAATAAGTTCCATTTTCCTATCCAAAACCCATTTCTCCCAACACTGCTTTGTGCGCAACACCTTGCCTGAAAATGAGGCAAAAAGGTCAAAATGTTGATGTTTTTTGACATTTTGGCGGTAAAAAATACTCCAAATGATCTGAAATTTTTTTAGCAGACTGATGATGATGTGAGGAATCCAAAAATTTAAAGTTGGAAATCTGAGGATGCACCAAATTTGTGCGTAGCACCTATGGTGCTATGCATAGAAGCCTCAAAATTTAAAAAAAAAAAACAAAATTTTGTTCAATTTGGCCCAAAATCTGTTGAGAGGTCCCTCAAGAGGTCTTAGACACCTGTTGAGAAGCCTCAGCCAAAACTCCAAGGTTATCATGCTCCTTTTCCCTTTTTAGGTTTTTTAGCTCTATGAGGGCCTCCTTCAGTTTGGCACAAGCAAACATGTTTTTCTTTGCATAGTGCTTCGTCATTTTCTTCTGGAGAGCAAGGTCCCTTTTCACCTTCTTGAAATGCTTGTGCTCATATTTGTAATACTAAATGACACCTTGTGCCATCTCAAAATCCCTTTCCCACTCCCTAAGCTATGCATATTTGGTTAAGAGTAGCAATCTGGTGGCCATCTCTTTGTCCTCATTATCACTGTCTAGATCAATGAATTCAGGTTCTTTAGAAGTTTTCTTGATTCTCTATCTTCTCCTTACCTTTACCTTCTGCTCACTTCTTTCCATATTTTCCTTGCCCTTGTCCAATGGCTTGATAGCTTGAGAAGAGATGGCCCTTTGCCTTTTTGAGGCAGCAAACACATATCTCTTCCCTCTGTGAGATGTGCATGTGAGAGGAGTGACAATGGTAGTTTTGAATGTGCTTTCATCATTGCTTTGACCCTTTTTATTGTTGTCACCAGCTTTTTCATTTTTTCCATGGCGTCCATGAGTCACCTCATGCCTCATTGGGTCACTACCTTCTTGATCTTTAGCATCATCATCATTTTTGTCTTCATTGTCTTCCATACTGCCATATTGGCCTTCAAATTGATCATTACCTTCCTCACTTGCCTCACTTTGACCTTGTTCCTCATGAAGGTCTTTTTCTTCATCATCTTCTGGGCTATCTTTACTCCCATTATCATTAGGAGGTTTATTTGTGTCATGACAACCATGACAACTGTCATGGGTGTCATGATTATCCCTTTTGTTGTCTTGCTCGTCACTGACTGTTTTATCAATGTCGTTTCCTTGGTCACTACCTGCCTCTTCAAACTCTATTTCAGCTTCATCATTTCCTTGTTTTTGATCTTCTATTTCCTCATCATCTCCCTCTGTTTCTTCAAGTTCATCATCTTTATTCATATGGTCACTGTTTGCAATATGAATATGCTCATTGTCATGCTCATGCACATTTTTTTCACTATCTTCTTGATCTTAATATTGCTCATTAGCACTACCTTTTTCTGTACTTGGGGGTGATTCATTGGTATCACTACCATCACTATTTTCCTCCAAGTGTTCACTGTCTTTGTCCTTATGACTGTCATGTTCATATCCCTCCTCATTTTCATCATCATCCTCCTGATCTTCCTCATTAACCTCTGTATCTGTCCCACTATTTTCATCACTTCCATCATCATCTTCTTGTTCCTCATTTAACTTTGTATCTGCCTCACTGTTTTCTTCATCTCCGCTATCACCTGTTTGTTCCTCATTATTACTGCCACCTCCTTGTTCATCATGACCACTGTCATTATCTTCACTTGATGCATCAGGGGAAGAAGAAAGAGGTAAGTTTCTTTTTGGAGAAGGCATAGGTGGAGGAGATGGAGGAGTGGAGGTAAGTGGGTGTGAAGTGGAAGGAAAATTTTGCTGAATGAAGGCTTAGGGATTTGCAAATATATCATGTGAGATGAAAACTTCCCAAAGAATTCCCTGCTGCTCTAGCTGGTGCAAAACAATCATCTTAATCAAGGAGTGGTGAAAAAGGCTTTTCATTTGATGAGCATAACTCCTTATCTTGACCACTGAAGCCATTTTTTCTATGCTCCAATAGAGACAGTATGGTAGGTTTAGCAATTTAACCCTGGTGAAGTGCATTAGTAGCCTTATGTGATATGAATAAATACTGGAGTACCTCCCCTCACAAGTGAAGTACTTGATAATCTGCCTCATCAGTAGGGCATATCTCTCTAGCAGGTGGGAAAAGGGGAAAACAGTCTTGCAGCCTTGTTGATAACTAGGTTTGAGGAAGGGCTCATAGTAGCTTAAGTCCAATTTCTTTTGCTTGAACCATCTCTCACCAATATTTGGTATTCATGTGGCTTTAGAAATGGATTTGGATGATAATTCAAATTTTACTCCTGCTAGGTTGACCTGGTGGTTTTATAGGCTGAGAATGAACAACCTAGTCAACTCTGAGTGGTTTTGGACCTGTTTAACCTTCTCACAGAACTGATAGCATCCAACATCTTGAAAACATGCAAGGATCATGGGAGAAGAGGTGATTTGAATGGTATCTAAAGGCTCAAACCTGTTAACCATTCCTCCCTTGTGTTTTGGCTTGATAGGCATTTGGCCTTCATCACTACTGGTACTGATCTCTTCTCCGGACATGGTGATTGATTATATCCATGAAAAAAATGGTTTTTAGCTTGGAGAGAGCTTTAGGTCTAGGGAAGACAAATGAGTGATGGTGAGCGTATATTTTAGCAAATGGGGGCAAAATGAAGTAAGTATAGGAAAGCTTTCAGAATTTAGGGGGAGGTTTAGCTTGGAATTGAGTGTATTTAGGCTAATGACAACTCTCCAATTGGTAACACTTTTCCCTAGAGGGTTAAATGATGATTGGCATGAAGATTAGGGTTTAGCCAATTTAGTTTTTTTAATACTCTCCTTAATTATGAAAAATATCACTTGGAGAGAAAAGAAGAGGGACCACCAACCTTTTCAAACTTTGTGCAGGGGCCTAGAGGGAAAAAAAAATGATTTTGGCCACTTTTGGGAAAATCTGGCCAAAACCCCTCTACGTGGTTCCACCCAACAGGCATTCCTGTCAAGCCTCCCCTGTGTGTAGCACCGGGTCGGGTCGGGCGGTTGGTAGGCCTGTGCACAGCGCTGGAGGGTTTGCGGGCGAGTTGGGCAGATTAACTGGCCTGTCGGGCCTTCTCGGTGTGCAGCGTCATTGAACGGCAGGCAGTCAGGTGTCAGACTGGGCATGTGCAGAGTGCCACTATCGATGCATAGCACCTCCTCCTCTATGCATAGAGCAATGCGTTTTAACACTGCATCTACCTCCTCTATGCATAGCGTAGACGACTCTGTGCGTAGCACCTCCGTCGGTGCGTAGCGTCTGAAACTTTCATGCAGATTTGCAGAAAAAACCCCATAAATGCTCTAACGGTTATTTTTCTCTCTTTCAAAGACATAAATGAGTTTGGGAAGAGGGAAGGAAGGCTTTTATACCCTTTTTGGAAAAATAATTTCATAGCTAAAACACATTTTCTAATGTTTGTTTCCCTTCTCACCTTTTCACTGTCCTTTTGGTCTTTTTGTCCTGTAGGTGGCAGAACCATAAGAAAAAATGGTTTTTTGCTTTGGTTGGAGCATTTTGATGTTTCCCCTTAGGATGAAAAACTCTTTAACAAGCTCAAATTGTGCCTCTTACCCACACTTGGAAGCATTTACCCTTTCTTAAAAAGCAAAAGGTTATTTTGGCAAAGTTTTGAGGCAAAAGGCAGACAGTGAAATTAGTGCTCTTTTTTCGAAGGTTTTCTCCACTATATCCTTTCATGAATTTCAACACCTGTAAACAGTAAGCTTGTGATCATTTTGGAACCTTCACCTTGGAATTTTTAGTTCTGCACCTTTATGCCTTTGATTTCTTGGTGGATAGACTGAAAAGAAGAATTTTGACCTTCTTTCAACTGATATTTTGTCATTTTTTCTCTTTGAGACAGTGAAAAACCTTTTGGTGTGATAGCCCTAGCAACAAGCATCAACAACTCCTTTAGTCTTTATATGTGACATCATGGTGAGAAACATATTAGGTTTGTTTGAACTTATCAATTTTCCTATAGGTAACCATATTGACAATCCTGCAAAATTATCATTCATGGTTAACTATTTTTGCAGAATATACTTTTGATAGGGGAACCATTTTTTGGAGGCTTCTCTGCTTTTAGACCAATTACATGTTTGTTTCTTTGACCATGTTGACAGTGATATATCTCTGGTTGGAATAGTTAGCAACTTTTAAACCATTTTGTGTCTCCCCCTAGCCACTTCTGTTTTTGCAAGTGCCTACACAACCTTTGATCACTGTCCTTTTTGGAGTTTGACACCTCTTTTCTTCAACAGTGAACCTATGCTTATCATAATTACCTCATAGAGCAATTTTACCTCATGCTTGCCTTCCTTTTGATCCTTTTTGAGAGGCCTTTGTACTCATACCCTTTAACACTTTCTTCCATTGGTCCAGTGAAGTAATGATGATGTCTGCCTCCTTTGATCCTTTTAAGACCTCTGATTGTACCTTTTGAAAACTTAGGCATTTGTACTGATACTCTTTGCCTTTTTGTCCTTTTGGTGAGGTGGAATTAGTGCTTCTTTGTCAAACCTTTAGAGGGAAACTTGAAACCATTTGAATGCCATATGCTATTATGAAGGAGGCTTTATCATCATCATTTGACCTGTTTAGCATTCTTCCCAAAATCCTAGTTTTTAGGGCTGTTAAGAAAAAAATAAATAGTGTTGTCTTCTAAGTTCTCTAAAACCTTTCAAAACTCATTTTTCATTTCTAAAGAATCTTCAATGTGAATTTGATGGGGTGGAGGTGACCTTATGTTCTTGTAGCCCTAGTACTGATTCCTTGTTTGGCCAAAGCAGTCACAAACCCTGATTCTCTTCAAACATAGGCCTTGCTACCTTCTTTTTTTCTGTGGATGGTATTCTTGTGATGATTTTTCCCATTTATGTTACCTCTTTTCTAGGTTGATGGCCATCTTGATCTTTTTGTAGTAATGTGAGCAAGCGGCTTTGTCACTTGCACAGATTTACTAAACCAAGGAGGCCTTTCTTTGAATGACCCTTTTGATCAGTTTTGGACAAAGTCACTTGTCCATTTTCTTCTTTGAAAACAATATCTTTATACAGGAAAAACAGAGCTTTTTAGGACACCAAATCCACCCTATGACTTGTGAAACCCTAAGTGACCTAGTGGAAGGTTCCTTGGACTTGGATTTGGAATAAATACTTAGATTTTGGGGTCATCAAGTGTAAAACAGAGTTTTATGATAAACTGATGTATTGAAGATCCAAAATCCAATGTACTTGATTTATCTAAAGAGCCTACAGAGACAGTTTTGAGACCATCAATGCTTGGGGTATTTTTGGGAGACACGAAAGAGCTATTTGATTGGTGGCCCTGGGTCGCAGTGGGGGGTTTTAGGCAAAACAAAACAGAGGATTTGGGCCAAAGGTAACAAAATATAGACAAAAGGAGTGACATGATCCCCTAATGGGTTTTCTAGGACTCGTAAGCAGAGCTTGACATGATGAAATGACAAAATAGTGAAAAATTATTTTTAAGGATGATGAAGGCAGTGAGATTTCTAGAACTCACAATGTTCATGAACTTTGTATCTATAAATCTAGGGAAAACATTTAGTCATCTATGAAGGAAAAAATTACTGATGACTAACAGTGTCTTCCCCTCGTCATTTCGCACCCCCTTCTATATTACCGCTTACCACCTAAGACCCCCTCCGAAAATTTGTTTTCGCTCGCCTCCAAACTACTTTTGTATTCATTGGAACACTACCACTGTTGTTGCGCCTCGTCCACCAACCTCCATCCCCCCACAACCGGGAATATAAGATCTGTGCACCATTTATGAAGAAATAGGCTACACATGGCAGGAGGACCCGGGTAGGACCCGACAAAGAAGAAAAAGGTAGGGTGAGGCTAAACATCACAAAGAAAAAGATGGTAACATTCGAGTCGGGAATTTATGCATAGATAAAAAAACAGAGACTAAAGGGGCATCAGTACGCACCAACACTGACACCAATTAATGAGAAGTAGCCAACATTGCACCAGATTAATTATTAAATTCCAGTTTCTGCAGAATAGAGCCAGATGTCAGAGCCTCCATTGGTTACCTCTTCGAAAACATCACAACCACCTCCAAGCCACTTTTTTGATTCACGAAGAGCCGCTTGAGTTTTTCATTCTTGAAGAGTTACCGAAATTAATTCTACAGGCAGTGTTGTCAGAGATTTTTCTTTATTCGGGACTTGTAAGGCCACTTGTCTAATTTCATTTTGTTTGTAATAAATAAATATTTCCAGAGTAGATTAGGGAAAAACGACTTAGTTTTTAGTTAAATACTGCTAAAATTCTCATTAACAGAGGTTGGATATCATAGCATCTATATTTTAAGAACTACTATTGGAGCACTGTAATATTTAAGTTGGATATCGATAATCAAAGACCGGTTATAGGATTCTTGAGCCATGTTAAAATGGTGACGTGTTTCTTCTTTGTTTAAATGTTTTTGTTGTTTTCTTTGCTGTGTATCTGCTCATATAATTGTAAATCAAAAATTTTAGATTAAGATTCACTGTTGTAGCGCCTTAATTATGTCTTCATTTACAATCTGAATATTTTCTACTGAATTATGATTAAAGAATTATTAATTTCTCTTTAGTCACTACTAAACCTTACTATTTCTTCCACCTCATAATTCATACAGCTCTTAAGATCCATTTTGCACAGTTAGCTTGCCCTACGATTTGCTCTTGATTTTGATGTGCATTTCCAGCCAATGACTCCATCACCCAATGGAATAGCCTCTGCAGCCCTATCTGTCCAACCACACAATCAACCAAACAAACAATCTTATTTCTATAACTAGCCTAATATCAATACTTATAACCAACAAGTCAAATTGATTTAAATCATAAAACAGAGAGAGCCCTTTCTGAGTCTAGGAAAGCTAGTTCCTGGACTCCAAGCGGTTTGATGTTGTGCTTTATATTTTAGTCTTGCCAATATTCTAAATTATAGAGCACCAACAAAATGGTGACCATACTAGGGAATTATTGAAAAATCTTAGTATTTCATCAGAACTCAGAAACCCCAGTCGAAACACTGTGGCATTTAAGTATTTTCCACAGATTGGTTTTTGTAAAAATATTTAGCCTGTTTGTGCCTTGGGTATGAATTCTGGCTTCCAGAAGAATATCTACCAGATCTCATCCTGACCCAAATATGTCTGCAATAGTTGAAAGCCCAGAGAAAATCCTAAGAAAAACTCCTAGATTTGAAAATCCAACTATTAGTGGGCCTATTCACAAATAAAGTTCCCTCCCTGAAATCCTTGCAACCTTACAAGATATACAGTTCGACCTACACTTTGAGAAAAGATTGTTCAAAACCAAATCTCAGAATTGGATAGACCAAGCAGCTTTTGATCCAGCCATCTTACAATTTTTTTTTGGGGAAGCCTCTACCTCCAATCAAACTAATTTTCAGCTTCTCCAACACTTTGACTCCCTTCAAGGTTTGGTAACAGAGCTCACATCAACTATTGATGATGCTTATCTTCAGCATTCTATAGAAGTATCCGCTCTGACTGGGAAAAGAAGGAATATAGTGAAAAATGCTGGAACAATAGTGTAAATCGTCATATAAAAGAAAGAGGCCAATATGGAGACCTTTCATATGTTATAACATCAGTAAAATATGCATAAATAATGGGCCATAAGATACACAAAAAGAAAGATCAAGCCTCCAATGGACAAAATCCCTCAAAATTAGGTGTTGCTACTATATATAAAAGCTGGAAGACTCTTACAACATTGTTTTAAATGCACTGCTACAATAAATGATTATACATCAGATCTAAGGCTGATATGTGCCTCAAAAGATAGATCTACTACAGATCTGAGCACTATACAACCTCCTTTGAAGAACCCCTTAAGGGTTTTCAGCAAAACACCATGTACAAGATGGGGATCTAGGCCCTAGGGCTGTAAATCCACTGCAAAATACATATCTGGAAAGTGTGGATGATTTGATATGCACAATAGAATAGCCTCCTCCAATAGATCCTCTAAATGAAAGGCAGATCCCTTTCATTAGAAAACCAACTCTCCAAATGGTGTGCCAATACACCCTGCAACTCCTCCTACAGAAATAACGCAGAACTGGAAGTAAACTGCACTGTAGGGCTAAATAAACAGTTGGCCTGATGCCAAATTTGAAAATATGCACAAGGGCCTTCGTTACTGTCCTCCAAATGGAAAGGAAGCCTCCTCCACTGAAAATAAGCAATGGAATGACCCAAATCTAGTCTCCACTACTGCAACCTGCAAAACAACCAAACCCTCAACAGGATCTGCGCTGTAAATGAAAGATGGAGCTTGGCCTTAAGCCTGATAGTGGATAATTTAGTACAATACTCCTCCAAGAGCTTCTCAATGGAAGAGGTGGGATTCCCGATTAGGAACACCCTGTGCTAGACAACACTCTATCTCAGTTAAACAACAAGAGAAAGATATATGTATAAACAAACCATATATTCAGAAATATAATAAACCAATACATCATGAATATGGCTGCCATCCTCTTCCTTAAATAAGATATGAGCTTGAAAACCCTAAGTCCCATCCAATAATATCACTACTTCCACAAAAAGCATCTCCATCTAAAACTGCGTTGTCTTTCATTGATGACCACTCCTCCATTACAACGTTGTTGAGTTGGTCAAAGTTGACCCAGTCAAGGTGTTTCAACCCATTTTCACACCTAAGGGTGCTCAATTAAGCTGCCAAGATCTATCTCTTCATTGGAATTTATTTATTCATTATTAAGGAGAATTTTGGACCTCCATTGTCCTCTTATTTATTAAACAAATCAACAAAACAAAATTTAATATTCCAACTAGCTCATGGCTAATTGGGAATATTACAGTCCTCCCTTCCCAAGTGTTGCTTGTCCTTAAGCAAATGACAAGGTGAGTGCTGCAACCCTCCATCATTGGTGACACCAACATGTGATAAGCTTCCCTCATAAGCTAATTTTCTACCAATCCATACCTCCATGAATTTCTCCCTTAAAGTTCTCATGAGATGCAAATAATCCATCCCACAAGGATACAATAGTTAAAATGAAACAAACATGGTTTGCCCAATGTTCTCCCTGAAACATGTAGAATAATGAACATGGAGAATATCTATCCCATAGGGTACATAAATTCCTCCCATCCTCCCTCCAAACATTCTCACAAAAAGTATAAGCACATCATCAATGTATGGGATCAAAACTAAGTACACGCAAATAGAAATTTGTACAAATAGAGGTGGGTCATAGTCCCACATGTGGAACCAGCGCAGTAAATCTCCTGACTGCCTCAGGTAATGATATGGTAAGTGGTTTCTCCACCACTTACTTGCTGCCCAAGTCATCTCACCATGGTTGAAAGTGTGAGATATATTTGGTGCTTTTGGAGTGCACCCACAATGATACAAAATCTCCCTATGTCCTCCAAGGGAGTGGCCATGTTCAGAAATGTTTGTGGCCCAAAGTTGGCCATGAAGTTTATATGGAATAATTCTCCTCCTTGGAGCTATGGCCTGCATATACATGGTAAATGAATGCATATGTTCATCAAATAAAACATTATGCACACAAGCATATTCTTCACCAAAATTTCTCCTCATACAAATGGAGTGGTGCATAGATATATCCCCTCTCATTCCAAAAGAGGAAAGCGGTGGCTGAAATAACTCCTTCATTGAGTCGTGTCTCTCCTCCAACTCCACATGGTTCATGCATATTTGAAAATGCTGATATAGTTCCTCTTCAAAGCCTTCCCAAGTGTAGCTTTCCATGATAGTGTTGTAAGCCTTCATGGAATAAGTATGGCTGAAAAAGAACTCTTCATAATATCTTTGTAGAAACTTCTCCTTCAGCTTGGAGGCTCTAGATAAGAATATACTACCATGATAGTAGATGAATTCTTCTTGGATTGAATATCCCTCTTCATGTAGTTGGTCATCAAGTATCATGCATGTGAAAAGATCCTTGGAATCACTAGAAAATTTGGCCTAATTTATGATGGCCAATTCATCGCTATTCCGACACATAGGCGTCACAAGAGCGACAGATTGAGGTTGGGAAAAACATAGTTAGCCATTACGTCACAATTCCGACACTTCAACAAAGTGTCACAAGAGCAAAAATTTTGCGACGTTTCCAAACAACTGTCGCTCTTCCGACGTTTTCCAAACCCTCGCTCTTTCGACGTTTTACAAACTGTCGCTCTTCCGACGTCTCCCAAATCGTCGCTCTTCCAACGTCTTACAACTGTCGCAATTCTGACGAAATATCATCCTACGTTTAGAACGTCGTGCGTCCGATGCTTATGTAACGTTGCTTTACCGACGAAAATGTTAAAAATATTTAAAAAAGCAACGTCACTCTTCCGACGAGAAAGGCATCGGTCTTCCGACGTGTAAGGCGTCGATCTTCCGACGAAAAAGTAAAAATATTAAAAAAAGTAACGTCTCTCTTCCAACGTCTAAGGCGTCGGTCTTTCGACGCTTGGTTAAAAATATTTAAAAAAAAAATTCCGCCAAATGTGCTAGTTTTAAGTAATATTTTCCATATACAAATAAGTAATAATAACGTAGCTCTTCGTCTCAACTTGTATAAGCCTCCAGTTGTCACCACTTCAAGTTTTACTGTTGATTTTTCATGCCTCCAATATCATCGAGAACTCCACAGTTGAATCTTTAATCCTCCACAAATCTGTCTTACCTGAGTTTCAAATAAACACTGGTATACACTTCTACAGATGTGTTCTATCTGAACTCTAAGGAAGCACTAATTTACCCTTCAAATAAACTCCACATATGTGTTATCACCACTCTACTTCCACAAAGGTAAGTCTGAGGTGTTCTTGGGCTCAATTCCATAGGACCGAGCTTTACAAGCTAGATTGGTATACGAAACATAAGTCACTAAGTCTTATCACAGTCTTGTAACTTAACAATGAGCTCATAAATAAAAATAGGTGACTTAGCTAATTTGAAATTTCTGTCCAAGCATCAGTAAATAGGAGATAATCTGAGATTTTAATAGATGTTCACCGCATAAAATATGTCAAAATCCTGTAGCTATATCCCTGGCCTGAGACTGCAATGAAGAGGTCCAAAGTATGGCAGCTTCAATAGAACCAAGCCTCAATATAGGGTTGCAATAGGTCTGAGGGTTTAACTGATTCAAGTCTTAATAAAAAGCTACAACACAGAATCGAGCTCTTATGGTATATCTCTGTCCTCCAATAATGACAAACATTAAATTCTCTTGAGCATGGTAATAGAACTACATTTGTTAACAATAGTCTACAATATATCCATTCAAATATGCTCCACATATGTGTTATCACCACTCTACTTCCACAAAGGTAAGTCTGAGGTGTTCTTGGGCTCAATTCCACAGGATCGAGCTTTACAAGCTAGATTGGTATACGAAACATAAGTCACTGAGTCTTATCATAGTATTGTAACTTAACACTGAGCTCATAAATAAAAATAGGTGACTTAGCTAATTCGAAAGTTCTGTCCAAGCATGATGAAGCGGGAGATAATAAGATTTTTGTAGATATTCCTTTGCTAAATATGCAAAATCTGCAGCAGCTATGCTCCATGGCATTAGAGCGCAATGAATTTCCCAAAGTATGGGCGATGTAGAAATTATATGCACTAAGAATGCATATTTCCAAGATCCACCTGATCTCACACTATTTAACTTTATGCAAGCTACTGAATCTATTCCACTTGTTAATCTTTTGTGGAAAATTTAATTGCACACACATGTGAAGCATACACAAAAATATTCAATCGCACATAGCACAGTTTTTAACCAGGAAAGCCTGAAGCTGAAAACCCCAACTATATATTATGTAACATGGAGATCATATGACAATCTCATACAAACATACAAAGATTATCACAATCTCTCAGTACAGTACAATCGTCATACACTATACAGGCCTAATATTGCAAATCCATGCACCGATCTATGCCACCTACTAGCTTGCCTCCATTGTGCAATCTCTGCTGAATAATAGCTCTGAATGAATTTGAATTACTCTTGGATTTACTGCACAATCCTCATTGGCATCTCCACTATGTGTTGGATGCAATCAATGCATCACTAATAGTCACAATAGATAGTCTATCTTGCCCTTTCACCTATCTCTCCACTGGTCTCCACTCAAACTGCCATGCACTGTAGTTAACTGATGTATTGCTCAGTTGATTAATGAGTTATTATTTATGAATTAATTAAATAATTAATTCACTCCACTCTCACAAGTGTATCAATCAATTAGACTAGATACAACTAGCTCACGCCAGGTCTTGAGTTAAACTAAATACAACTCCATAAATACTTCTTCCAACTATGTCATAACTCTGCCACGTGAGTTCTAATTGAGTCCTCCATGCAATAGCTCCAGTAAACCCTTAGGAATAGTGTAATTCCTTCTGTCAGCTGATGTGCCACATCTGTGCACTGAACTAAAGTGCTCCAAGAGAATAAGTTGTTGTTTAGAGTCTGATTATTATTAAGAGCTAATAATAATCAACATGCATCTATTTTTAGATTGACGATCTATAAATATACTTCGCCCAATATTCTAAAAACATAATTTCATCTATTTTTCCAACTTGATCAACCATCCACAAATAGCATCCTGCAACTTCTAAAATATGATCATCATGTCTAAAAATAGACATAGTCTAAAAATAGACTTGTGCCAAAAATAGCCTGCGGGCCCACTTAGTGAAGGCGACTCTTTTCACTAATCTCATCATCTTGTTGAATCTCAACACTCCCTCTCAATAAGATAGGGATTATCCTTCACCTCGATCCTGCCTCTATGGTATTTGAATTTGCTCCTAGTGAGTGCCTTCGTCAGAATATCTGCATCCTGATCCTCCATGGGAATGTACTGAAGCAACATGATCTTCCGCTGCACACAATCTCTGATATGATGATACCGGATATCAATATGTTTAGATCTATCATGAAACACAGGATTAACCGAGAGTTTAATGCAACTCTGATTATCACAATGAATCACCATGGGATCTAAATGTGAACCGAACAAACCAACCAGGATCTTCCTCATCCAGATAGCCTCACATGCAGCTTGAATTGTTGCCATGTATTCTGCTTCCGCTGAACTGAGTACCACGGATCTTTGTTTCCTGCTGTACCAAGAAACTGCCGTAGATCCGATACTGAAAATCCCTCCTCATGTGCTCTTTCTGTCTGTTGGGCTTCCTGCCCAATCTGCATCCATGAAGCCATGCAACTTCACCTCATCCGTCTGTCTGTACCATAAACCATACTTAGATGTGCCCCTGAGATATCTCAGGACATGCTTTCCTGCCTTCCAAAAGAGCTTGGTAGGCTTAACCATTGCTTGTGAAAGCTGGTTCACTACATAGCATATGTCTGGTCTTGTATTGACTAAATACATGAGCGAACCCACCAACTGTCGATAAACAGTGGCATCCACTACCTCTACCGATGTAGCATCCTCTTTCTTCAAATTTCCTGGAAGAGGAGTGTCGATAGGCTTGCAGCCTTGCATGTGAAACTTCTCCAGTATCTCCCGGGCATACTTGCCTTGAGACACAAACAGTTCACCTTCCCGCTGCCATATTTCCAATCCAAGGAAATAATGAAGGAGGCCTAAATCCTTCATCTCAAACTCCTTTGTAAGATCAACCTTGCATGAGTGTATCAACTGCTCATCACCTGTTAGTATAAAATCATCAACATAAAGTAAAATGATCAAAATCTTATCCTCAACCACAATCTAGTACAGGTTTTCATCCGCCTCACTCTTGGTGAAGCCAAGTCCAGTGAAATAGCTATCGATCTGAGTGTACCAAGCACAGGGTGCTTGTTTCAGCCCATACAATGCTCTTTTGAGCCTGCAAACATGCGACTCACTGCTGAAGATCTCAAATCCTTCAGGCTGCTCAATTTACACCTCTTCCTCAATGATCCCATTAAGGAACGCAATCTTCACATCCATCTGATGAATGTGCCAACCCATCTGCGCTGAGAGAGCAAGGATGGTCCATATGGAAGAATACCGTGCGATAGGTGCAAAGGTTTCTTCACAGTCAATCCCCTCAATCTGTGAGAAGCCCCGGGAAAAACATCTTGCCTTATACTTCTCAATGCTCCCATCAGCAGCTTGCTTTACCTTGTAGATCCATCTTGATCCTACAACTGATTTTCCCACCGGCATTGGAACAATCTCCCAAGCATTGTTTCTGACAATGGAGTCATGCTCCTCCACCATGGCATCTACCCATGTGGGTTCCTGCGCTGCTTCTTCAAAAGAAGATGGCTCTGTCACAATACACTTGATCATAAGATCCATGTATCCAGTATATCGGTCAGGTGAATGTCTCTGTCTGCACTTTGATGTAGGAACTCCTACATTCTGTGCCGCATCCACCTTCAGTCTCTCAGCTTCTGTGGTACGCTTCCTGCCTTGTCTGATGTTTGGTTCTGCATGAGTGGACTCTTCCACTCCATGAATCTCCTCTTGTGGCTGATCCACATCCAGAGGCTCATCTTTGGGAACAAGAAGTTCCTCCTCCGCATGCAAGTGTAGCTCCCTCTCAAGCGACAAATTCATGGCTTTCACCTCATTGAATTTTATATCCTGTCGCATAACAGTCATCTGACTGTTTGGAAAATACACACGATATTTATGGGGTGTTTCTGTGTACCCCACAAATATCCCAACTTCTGCAGTCGGCTCCAACTTCTTCCTGGCATCCTTCGTCACATGAATGTAAACAGGTGAGCCAAAAATCTTCAAATGAGAAATATAAGGCTTCTTACCAGCAAAAGCTTCCTCTGGTGTACTCATGCCAAGTACTCTATGAGGACAACGATTTTTCACATAAACCATAGTGTTGCATGCTTCTGCCCATAAGTGCATCGGTAGGCCCTAGTCATGCAACATTGCTCGTGCAGCACCCACGATTGTTCTATTCTTTCTCTCCACGACCCCATTCTGCTGTGGGTTATGAGGCGCTATGAGTTCTCTTCGAATTCCCTCTTTGCTATAGAAGTCTTTGAATTCACCCGAGATGTATTCACAACCATTATCGCTCCTTAGAGCTTTCACCTGCTTCTCCGACTCCTTCTCCACCAATGCCTTGAACTCACAGAACTTTGAGAATGTTTCACTCTTCTTCTGCATGAAGAAGATCCAACATCTACGAGAAAATTCATAAACAAATATCACATAATACCTGTGTTTCATTGTTGAAGCAACCGAGAATGGTCCACACACGTCTGTGTGAATTCTCTCCAGGATGACCGAAGCATGGTTCTCCTTCTCATGAAAAGTGGTCTTTACACACTTACCCATTATACATCCTTTGCACTGATCTGACTGCGCAAGAGTACCCTTGGGAAGTCCAGTAGAAATTTGCTGCAAAATCTTCAAAGCGCCATGGTGAAGATGGCCCAATCTCCTGTGCCATAACTCGCCCTCATCTCGGCTCACCACTTCTTCTGCTTTGCCCACCATTGCCGGCGCAGCTTCATCTACCCCTCTGACTTGTAGAGATTCTTAATTCGAACCCCTATCTTCTTGGTTTGACCGTTGTTTATGTCGAAGGAAGGCATTTCCCTCACTGAAAACAACATCATAACCCCTGTATTCCAGCATTGCGACTGAGACCAAGTTCTTCTTTAGACCTGGAACATGCATGACATTCTTCAACACGAATGGATTATTGGACTCCCTCTCAAAGGTAATGGTCCCAATGCCAGTCGCACTGTACTGACCATCATCGCCCATCTCTATATGCATCTGGAGGTCCTTCTCCCCCAAGTCACTAAACAACTCTTTGTCTCCCATCATATGGAAAGACGCACCACTGTCAAGATACCACACCGATCCCATGAAGCTTGAAACCAAGCATGCGATCAAGGAAAAAAACGAGCTCAAGTGTGAGGCTAAGGCCTCTCCAACTACAGATCTAGCAGCCTTCTTGTTCTACTTCTTTTGTGGATAGTTAGTGGCGAAATGTCCATGTTCGTGACAGTGAAAACACTTCACTTTGGAAAAATCTTGCTTCTTGCCTTTAGCTTTGTATTTTGAAGGATGTTTCTTCCCCTTCCCTTTCCTTGCTTTGGCGGCCAAATCAAAATTATTTTCATCTTCAGTCTTTGATGAAGATCCATCCCTGGTACCCCGCCTTATCTCCTCCTGCACAAGATCAGACCAAAGTCGCTCCCAATCTGGCGATTTCTCCCATCCATTGACGAGTCTTCGTAGCTATGCCAACTCTTCGGAATCCCAAGGAGAGCCAATCTCACCAATTCTTCATCATCAACATTAATCCTCACACTTCCCAGTTCATCCCTAAAGTGGACAAACTTCATGAGATATTTTGGAATATTGTTGCCCTTCTCCTTTTTTATTTTTCTAAGCTTGTCTTTCAGTGCAACCTCCTGTGATCGCTGCTGATTTGGAAAAAATCTGTCAAAGCCTTCCACATTAAGAATGGAGTGGTTTTCCTGTGAAGGTTGGACACAGTATGGTCCTTCACACCTTCCAACAGAATTCTTCTTGTCTTTTCTATCTTCTTTTGCAATGTGTCAAGTAATGCAGCATCGCTAGATCCCAGCTTAGGAACATCGCTATCGATGAAATCCTTCAGTCCATTATCCTCCAGCACCACCTCCATCCTATCCTTCTAGTCTATTTAATTCGAGCTCCCATCAAGGGCATACTCCAATCTCAACCCGTTGAAAGACATTTCAATGTATACTCGATTTCTGCACCAAGAATCTTCTGTAGCAAATTCGAATTGTCCACCAGCACAAACTCACTTCACAATTGCAATCTTCAATCAACAATTCTCTGATACCATGTAGAAATTATATGCACTAAGCATGCATATGTCCAATATCCACCTGATCTCACACTATTTAACTTTATGCAAGATATTGAATCTATTCCACTTGTTAATCTTTTGCGGAAAAATTAATTGCACACACATGTGAAGCATAAACAAAAATTATCAATCGCACATAACACAGTTTTTAACCGGGAAAGCCTGAAGCTGAAAACCCCAACTATATATTATGTAACATCGAGATCATATGACAATCTCATACAAACATACAAATCTTATCACAAGCTCTCAGTACAGTACAATCGTCATACACTATACAGGCCTAATCTTGCAAATCCATGCACCGATCTTTGCCACCTGCTAGCCTGCCTCCACTGCGCAATCTCTGCTGAAGAATAGCTCTGAATGAATTCGAATTACTCTTGGATTGACTGCGCAATCCTCATTGGCAACTCCAATGTGTGTGTGATGCAATCAATGCATCACTATAGTCACAACAGATAGTCTATCTTGCCCTTTCACCTATCTCTCCACTGGTCTCCACTGAAACTGCCATGCACTGTAGTTAATTGATGTATTGTTCAATTGATTAATGAGTTATTATTTGTGAATTAATTAACTAATTAATTCACTCCACTCTCACTAGTGTATCAATTAGTTAGACTAGATACAACTAGCTCAACTGAGTCTAACTGAGTTAAACTAAATACAACTCCATAACTATTTCTTCCAACTGTGTCATAACTTTGCCACTTGAGTTCTAACTAATTCCTCCATTCAATAGCTCCAGTAAACCCTTAGGAATAGTGTAATTCCTTCTGTCAGCTGATGTGCCACATCTGTGCACTGAAATGAAGTGCTCCAAGAGAATAAGTTGCTTTTTAGAGTCTGATTATTATTAATAGCTAATAATAATCGACATGCATCTATTTTTAGATTGACGATCTATAAATAGACTTCACCCAATATTCTAAAAATAGAATTTCATCTATTTTTTTCCAACTTGATCAACCATCTACAAATAGCATCCTACAACTTCTGAAATATGATCGACATGTCTAAAAATAGACTTGCGCCAAAAATATCCTGCGGTCCCACTTAGTGAAGGCGATTCTTTTCAATAAGCTCATCATCTTGTTGAATCTCAACATGGTGGATTTAATAGAACCAAGCCTCAATATAGGGCTGCAATAGGTCTG
>JAXQQM020086358.1:0-28444 GCA_034641835.2 Pinus albicaulis | reverse complement strand
AAGAACATACCAAGAGGCTTAGCACCCTTAGAGGATCTCTTTGATTTTGATGATGTTGCAAAGAAGCCCACAATAGAACATGCAGAATCAGAGGTAGAAGCATGTAACATAGGCACTGAAGACAAACCCAAAATGATAAAACTGGCTAAGTCCATACCTGCAGACATGAAGAAAAGATACATTGACTTGTTTAAGGAATTCATTGATGTGTTTGCATGGAGCTATCAAGACTTAAAGGCCTATGACACCAAAATTATACAACATAAGATACCACTGAAGGAAAATCAGAAACCTTTCAGACAAAAACTCCGTAGAATTAATCCAAAACAATTGCCTGCAGTAGAAAAGGAAATTAAGAAGATGTATGATGCAGGCATTATTGTCCCTGTAAGGTTTTCTGATTGGGTGTCAAAATTAGTGGCTGTAAGGAAGAAAACAGGGGAGATTAGACTGTGCATAGACTTCAGAAACCTCAATAGAGCCTCCCTGAAAGATAACTACCCTTTGCCTAGAATGGAGCATATCCTACAGAAGGTAGTGGGCTCTAAAATAATCTCCCTGCTCGATGGTTTTTCAGGATACAACCAAGTTCTGGTACTCCCAGAAGATCAACTCAAAACAGCTTTTACCACTCCATGGGGCACCTTCATGTATGTGAAAATGCCTTTTGGATTGATGAATGCTGGAGCTACCTTCCAGAGAGCAATGGATATTGCTTTCTTAGATGAGATTGGACACTTTATAGTTATCTACTTGGATGACTTAACTGTCTTTTCTAAAACAGAAGAAGAACACTTAAAACATCTGAGGAAAGTTTTTGAAAAATGTAGAAGGTATGGTCTGTCCCTAAATCCTAAGAAGACTGTTTTCGGGCTGCAAGAGGGCAGACTTCTGGGCCACATTATATCAGAGAAAGGGATTAGGATAGACCCCCAGAGAGTTGAGGGAATACTTCAAATTACACATCCAAGAAACATCAAGGAGCTACAGTCCTTCATAGGGAAGATCAATTTCCTCAGAAGATTTATCCCCAATCTTGCTGAGCATCTTAGGAAAATGACTGAAATGCTAAAGAAAGATGTAGGAATCAAGTGGACTGTTGAAGCCAAAAAATCTTTTGAGTCAGTAAAACTTGCACTCACCCAAGCCCCTGTCCTTATCAGCCCTGACTTCTCAAAAGATTTTCTCATCTTTTCATTTGCCTCCCCACACACAATAGCTGCAGTTTTGCTGCAGAAAAATTCGGAAGGTAAGGAACAGCCTATAGCCTTCTTCAGTAAAGCCTTAAGAGATGCACCCTTAAAGTACAACATTATGGAAAAGCAGGCCTATGCCCCGATTAAGGCCTTAAAAGACTTTAGGGTGTACATTCTGCATTCTCACACCATTGCCTATGTGCCAAATACAGTGGTCAAAGATATCTTGTCCCAAGACCGAGATGGGAAAAGGGGCAAATGGATTGCCACGATTTTAGAATATGACATTGAAATCAAACCCACTAAGCTGATCAAAGGTCAAGGCCTGGCCCAATTGATGGCTGAAACTAATCTACAGGCCCTTGATATCAACATGATGAACGCCCTGGATGAGCAGGAAGGATCGCCCCATACAGTTGTTGAGGAGCAGTTTCAGAACTCTCCTTGGTACACTGATATCCTGTACGTTCTCACACACCTCAATGCCCCTTCGGAACTATCCAAAACAAAGGCCAGATTCATAAAACTCAAAGCTAGAAATTACTGCATTTTGAATGAGAATCTATATTGGAAAAATCCAAATGGCCTTTTACTGAAATGTTTGTCTGAAACTGAAGCCGAAAAGATCAAACAAGAATTCCATGCTGGGGAGTGTGGAGGCCACCTGAGTTGGAAGACCACCGCAAATAAGATACTCAGGGCTGGTTACTATTGGCCTACACTTTTCAGTGATGTCCATAAAATGATCCTCACCTGCCACAAATGTCAGATTTTTGAAGGCAAAAGAAAGCTCCTCCCCCTCCCTCTGCAACCTATCACCATAGAAGGTCCTTTCATGCAATGGGGCTTAGACTTCATTGGAGAAATTCACCCCTCTTCCTCTGGGCAACATAAATGGATCTTGACTGCTACTGATTACTTCACTAAGTGGATTGAAGCCATACCCACTAGGAATGCCACTGATTCTGTCATCATTAGGTTCCTAGAAGACTTTATCCTGTCTCGGTTTGGCTGCCCAAGGAAAATAATCACCGACAATGCTGCTGCTTTCGGATCCAAAAGAATGATTGATTTCTGTCACAGGTACGGAATTGCGCTTGGAAATTCAACTGCCTATTACCCCCAGGGTAATGGCCTAGCTGAATCATCAAATAAAAGCCTGGTTACAATCATTAAGAAGCTGCTGGAAGAAAACAAAAGGTCTTGGCATAAAAAGTTGATACATGCCCTGTGGGCAGACAGGCTCACCACAAAGAAGTCTATTGGCACATCACCCTTCCAGCTGGTTTACGGGACAGAAGCAGTTTTCCCTACTAGCCTTGGGATACCAGTAGTAAAGCTCATTCAAGAGGTCCAATCAGAAGAAGACAGCATGATAAGGAGAATTCATGAAATAGTCCATCTCCAGCAAACAAGGGAGCAAGTTTATGACAGAGCTATCAGAGTGCAGGAAAACATGAAGAGACAGTTTGACAAAAGAACCAAGGCAAAAAATTTCAAATTTGGGGACAAGGTCCTGAAGTGGGAGTCAAGAAGAGAGAATAAAGGCAAACATGGCAAATTCGACAGCTTGTGGCAAGGTCCATTCATCATTCAAGCCACTGTGGGTCCTAATGCGTTTTTCTTGCAAGAACTCGATGGTACAGAGCTATTTGGGGGTCCTGTCAATGGCAGGATGCTCAAACACTATTTCTGCTAAGTCTCCATTTTCATGTTTCATTTCCATTGTATATACCGTTGCAGATTTTCATTTTCAGCAAAAGTGAAGAAAATGTTCCAAAAAAAAAAAAAAAAAAAAACAGGATGAAAAGGGAGGTTCAGACATGCTTAAAACATGAACCTCTGAGGCAAAAGGATTGGCTCTAGTAAACTCAAAATCTGAGCCAAAGGGGAGCAAGAATAGCTGGTCCTAACAAGCTCAAAATATGGATCAGCAGTAGAGGAACATTCAGCTCTAAGATCAGAGCTGGAGCAAAGGACAGAAGTGACTCAAACATGCTCAAAACCTGAGTCACAAGAAAGAAAGAAGGATGTTTCACAGTTGCGGAATTCCATGCCTTCACAATTTTGTTTTCTTCAAATTTCTGCCCAGCAAGTCAGACTGCCTAATCCTGGCTTTCCTGTGTTTAAATTTCCTGTTTTAGAATGTAGGTGAAGAAACCTGTTGAACAGTTTAATCTCAACAGGTAGTAGTGTAGGTAGAGAAGCAGATGAGGCCAACAGTCTAATCTGGTCTCATGGAGCAATAAGGGTAGAATTAGAATAGGTTTGTTTTTGTTCTGCAAAATAAATGCAAAGGGTCTGCTAATTCAAATGCACCCAAGATTGTTAGAACTTCAGTTTGGGCAGGTAAATTGGTTAAAAGTGTTTCTCCGCTGATTTGTGTGTTCAATACACCGTGCGATGGTCTAAAAAAGAAGAAAGATGGCTATAGCAAGCAGTATCCGGCTCATACCAAGAGATCAATTCTCGAATTCTTGACCTTCAAGAAGAAGCATCCTCATGTGAGCCACCGTTAGCTCCCCTATGAAATTTTCGACAAGCAATTAGGGGCCGAATTGTTGTTGAGTCTTCAAGGAATGCATTTCCCCTGAAAATATAGTCTTCTTGAAGCCTCTTTGTGCCCTTTATCCTTTGATGGTTTCCCCTCTGCTGATTCCCCTTTTAAAGCCTCTCTGATGATGAAGAAATGCCCAAAGACCCCCCTTCCCCCTTTATTTTTCCCTCATTTAACCTCTTCTTATCCCCCCTTTTTTCTCCCCTTCTTTTTCCCCATTTACTCCTCGAATTCACAAGAAAATAGGGGGCTAAATTGTTGTTGAGACTTCAAGGAATGTGTTTCCCTTGCAAACACATCTTCCTTGAAGCCTCTTTGTGCCTTTTGTCCTTTGATGAAATCCCCTCTGCTGATTCCCATTACAAAGCCTCTCTGTTGTGAAGAAATGCCCAGAGGCCTCCTTTTCCCTCTTATTTTCATTCCCCAAAGCCCTTGGTTTCTCTCCCCCTTTATTCCCCCTTCTTCCCCATTTACTCCTCAAAATTCCCCCAAAATCTCCCCAAGATCCCCTTCTAATTTCATCTTCCCACACCTTTGTTTTCCCTTTTCTCCCCTTTATTCCTCTATCGTTTCCCTTTAAACCCTTAAAGTCGGCAAAGTGGCTAAAAATAAAACCTTGTGCTAGGCCTAAGCCCCTTCCCGCTAGCCCCTTTCAACCACTTCCCCACATGTGCCTCTGCGCTGGGACCAAGTGCTTAAGTCCCGAGCGCTAATCGCAATCGGAACTATCGGCGGGAGGCCAAACCCTTTGTGACAACAAAAACCCCGATGCGATTGTTTTAACACGTAAGGTCCCCGCTCCGATATGAACCGTTGATCCGATCAGATCTAACGGCTGTCCGCTAATCGCAAGCCCCCGCCCGTCGCAATCGGCACATGTTAAGTCCGCCCCCCCGATTGAGACCTTCCGATTTGATCTCAGTCGTCCATGTGTTTCGCGATCCAACGGTCCCGCGCTGATCGCACTGCCCCTCCGATGGTCTTCCCCACCGTCGATCTGCCCCGCGATCCGACGGCCCTCCGCTGATCGCAAGTCCCTCTACTCCTCCTCCGATTGCGTGCCCCGATTAAATCTCCACCGTCCATTCTTCCCGCAGATCGACGGTCTGCGCTCAATCGCAAACCCATGCCCGATCGCAATCGCAAGACGCATTGGCACCGCCCCGATTGAAGCCTTCCGATTTAATCTCAACCGTCCGTTTTCATGCTGATCCGACGGTCCTCCGCCAATCGCTGATCCCCTCCGATTGTGTTCTCCACCATCGATCTCCCCGTCAGATCAACGGCCAGTGCTCAATCGCTCTGTCCCTCCGATCGCAATCGCAAGTCCTTCTGTTCGCCTCCCGATTGCATCGCAGCCGTCCATTCCGTCGGATCCAACGGATATCGCACAATCGCGTCTTCGCTCGTGACCCTTCTTTCTCCCCACCGATTGGATCCAGGCCGTCCGTTTCCCAGTCAATCCGATGGCCAGCGCTTAATCGCACTGCACCCCCCGATCCACTTCTCCACCGTCGATCTAGCCCATGATCAACTGCCAGCGCTCAATCGCAAGCCCCTCTCCGATCGCAATCGCAAACCGTTTCTTCTGACCCCCGATTGCGATGATGCGATTGAATCGTGGCCGTCTGTTTCTCCCAAATCGGACGGTTCAGGTTTAATCGCCCTCCGCCTCCGGTCGGCCCCACATTCAACGCTCCGCCCCTTGTTTGTTGGTCATTTCCTTTGTAATTCGCCCAAACACTGAATGTTGGGGTTTTACACTATGAGTCTGTTTCTCCGCTCCTCTACGCTGTTTCCATTGATTCTCCATTCTGCCGCCACCTTTCCACCGCCTCCACTGCATTTCTCCGCCACCACTGCCAGGTTCTTAACAGGTTTATTTTATGATGCGAAACAGCACAGAGAGGCCATTCCAGCCGGCCAGCGAAGCAGCAGAAGCAGGATTTAAAAGGGGTTAATGACTATTGTTGATTTAATTAATGTTAACCTCGCAAGTGAAAGGATTGAAGCTCAGTTTGAAAACTAAGAGCGCACCAGCACGCCATAACTGCGCCACCTAACAGCAGAGTACTCTTCTCCAGAAGTACACCTTCCTACAGAGTTCTCCGTGCCTCCTCGAGCCCGTAAGCAATTAAATACGCTGACCGAAGCTCATTCCAGGTGGTTAGGCAGAAGTTATGAGGTATGGAGCGCCTTGCAGATCTTTAATCCTTGTCATTCATTTCAGAAGGAAGCGCAGAGCCCAAGCTCCAGAAAGGACTCCAGTGAAATATCCGAGGTCAATTCCCAGCCTAACAGAGCCTCCAAACAGTCTGCAGAGTACTCAAAGCACCGCATAAAGCCATTAAGCAGTATGGGCGTGAACACTTCCGCCATTCTAACTTAATGAATCTCATTTAATGGGTCTTCTGCCTCTGTTTATTTCTCTTCTCCTATAAAATCCCTGGGAACGAATTGTGTTGGTTGTTGTTGAATTATCAGTGAACTGCAAGCATTTTGTCCCGAGCCAAGTTTCTCGTGTAACAGTTGTATGATAGGCTGAGAAATATGATGTATTCAGGCTGAATGTAAAATCTTTGGGCAGTGATGTACCTGATTGGTGTTGTGTTTAACATGATAAGCAGTTTTCATTGGATCCTGATCTACAGCAGTTGGTGATGTTTTTCTTATCTCTGTGTTTATTTCCATTTCATTTCGTGTTCTTCTGACTGACATCTGAACGCATGACATAAGATTTACCCTTGTTAGGTACCTTATGTCCCAGCTCTCTCAGTCTTTAATGTTTTCTGCTCATATGTGTATCTGAATATTGTTTTTTAATTGACTAAACCAGTGTAGTGGATGATTATTGCCTGCTCTCTGATGTGCAAGTTAATAGAATCAATGTTCAGATGTTTTTGTTAAGATTTAATTGAAAGAGGTTAGGAACATTGGGAGGTTTAGAAGCCCGTCTTTGCCTCTTCATAACCTATCCCTTCCATATAAACCTTTTCAAGATCCCTTGTGTTGCCTATGGTTTTGTCCAAGCAGGCCTGGAGTTAAATGACCTCTGGCCTGATCTATAGACAGAATCAGATGGCTTTCCATCTTTCATTCTCATCACTTAGTGTTCCATCCCACCAATCAGTCTTTGAGATCCAAATGCTCTAGATGACTAGCCCAATTGAAGCTTACACATTGAACATAAGTAAATCCTTTCTTGACTCCATTGCCCAATGGCCTTGACGTTCCCTGAGTTATCTACCTTTGCCTAGCTTCCTTCTTTACCCATCCTTGTCTTATGATGAAACCTTCCTTCCTGATTCTCAACAACCAAACTCAAACAATCAAAAAAACAACCTTGAGCCTATAACTAGCCTAAAACCATAATTTAGAACTTCAAGGACATATATCCTTTGATAATCATAGAGAGATCCCTCTCTGGACCTAGGAGGGCTAGATCCTAAGGTCTGAAAGTGGTTCTATGTTGTCTCATCTTTTGGTCCCTGTCAACCTGGCCAAAACATGGGAACTCCAACATAATGGCGACTCCACTGGGGATTCTGAGTGCTTCTCATTTCAAACAACCTCAGAAACTTAGAACTCTGGCTAGGTTGACGGTAAGTCACACTTTTGACGGTGAGCACTGTGGTGGACAGTGTACCCTAGAATCATCCTAAACCCTCCACCTGGCGACTCCATTGTTCCTAAACGTTAAGGACTCCACTGGTGATCAGTAGGCCTGCTGATTATCTTGGTTTCACATCAGACTCCATTGGCAGACCAGTCCCCAGCATAATGAAGACTCCACAGGGAGGCCAGTTCCCAAAACAACATTAACCTCGGTAGAAGTAACAAGTAGGGATAAGCTGCCTGGCTTACAAACAAGCACTCTGGCTCACAGAACCATTCATACAAGAGCTTTCCCTGATCCAAACCCACCTGAAACAGTTGATAATCCTGAGAAAATCCTTAAAAGAACACCTGTGAGTAGGAGATCAACTATTTCCGGCAACATTCATAGAGCCAATTCTGCACCAGAAGATCTTGCAGCTCTATTAGACCCTTTCTTTGACCTAGGCCTCCAAAACAGATTACCTAGAACTAGGTCATTCAATGTTTCTGACCAGCCAGACACTAGGGACAGCGAAACCCCTCCTTCCACACCACCTGATCTCCACTTTCTCCAAAACTTGGGGCTTTCTCACCCTAGATCTGCTCAACAGACTTCTGCTGGTCCTACCATCCCTGTCATCCAACTACCAACTGCTCAAGCCAACCCTATACCTCATCAGAACATCATCATGGCAGCCTGGTATGCACCTCTAGTTTTACCTCAGCCTCTACTGCCCTTACCAAATGATTATCAATAAAAAATCCCACACTTCCCTGCTAAAGAGCCTACAATAGCACAACAACATGTAGATAAAATGGAGGACTCTTTTGACTATATGGAAATTGATGATGAAACAATCAAAATGAGAATTTTCGCGCAAAGCTTGGGAGGTGAAGTTAAGAAGTGGTTTAAAAGCCTACCTGCTGGTAGTATCCAAGATCTCCCTGCGTTATACCAGACTTTCATCAACAAATGGGAAACCAGAGCAAACCCTCGCCAGCTCTTGGCAGAATACATGTCCCTTAAGAGAAACGTAGGGGAAAGTGTTCATGATTACACCACCAGATTCAACAGTATTTACAACGCTCTTCCCCCACACATGAAACCCCCACAAGGTATGGCCTTAGCAAAATATCCTGATGGATTTGATGCTGACATGGCCTATGAGCTTAGAGATAAAGAGTATACCACGTTGGAGGATATGCAGAAAGGGGCAGTAAACATAGAGGCAAATTTGATTGAGAAAAGGGCCAAACTGAGAGCTGAGAAGAGAGTAACATACAAGGATGACACTATAGCCTCCACTTCAGATCCTAATATTGACAGATTGTCTAAGAATCTGGATAAGCTATGCCAAGTGGTCGAAAAGATGGCTATCACTCAGAACAGGAACCAAAATCAAAACCAAAACCAAAAATTTAGAAGAAACAACAACACTCCCAACAGGCAGAAAGAGTCAGATCAGCAAGTCATTCCCCCTTTCCAAAACTTTCTTGATGAGGATGAGGGAATCATAGAAGAGTCTGAAGGGAATGTGATAAACATGTTCGAAACAGAAGATTCGATCCTAAACTGTGATTCAGAAGAGGACCAACCCTCAACCTCTTATGGGGAGGAGGAATGGTTTGAATCTGAGGGTTATAGGTTGGGATTCGAGAATGCCATGTTACAGGTCAGAGAACAATATGAGCTCAGGAGTAAAAAGAACCAAGACTCTTCCAAACCCAAAACTCCTGAAGTAACTATCAAAAAGAGGCCTGAGAAATCTTCTAAAGTCACTGCTGTAAACAATAAATCAACAACGAAGAGTTCTGAGAAAAACCAACAGAAAGACAACCAAAACAATGAAAAACAAAGTCAACCAACCAGTAGCACTAGCACCTCAGTTAGTGCTCCTGATATAACTGTGCCTACACATGTACATAATGAGAAAACACAAACCGGTTCAGCCACTAGAGCAGTGGCGAACAAAACAGAGTTGAGCACTTCCAAAAGCCAATCCATTTTCAGTTTAGAAAGTGAGATTGCAAAAATCAAAATCTCTGTGCCATTATCTGAGCTGGCCTCTCAGGATGTATATAAAGGCCAGATTTTGAAAGCATTAAATCTGAGTATAAATAATGACACTGTAAATTTGAGTGATGATCAGCCTGCCCTCTTATTCGGTCCCAAGATTGAAGGGAAATTTCAGGAAGGGGTAGTTACACCTTTTTATATCAGTCTTAACATTCATGACAAGATCCTTCATAATGCCATGCATGACTCCGGTGCATCACACAATCTAATGCCTAAAGTAGTCATGGAGAAGTTAGGCCTCGAAATCACCCGACCCTACAAAGACTTATACTCATTCGACTCGAGTAGGGTAAAATGCCTAGGCCTTATCAAAGATTTATGTGTAAGTTTGACTCAGATTCCTGCGAAATGTATGGTCATGGATGTAGTGGTGGCAGACGTGCCACCCAAGTATGGCATGTTATTATCTAGATCATGGGGAGCCAAGCTGCAAGGCACCATGCAGATGGATGGCTCATATGCCACTATCCCTATATTTGGCCAATCAAGAAGACTGTACAGAGAGTCCCAAATGAAATTTCTGGTCAGCAGCCCCGAGAAACCTGAAAATTCACCATTATACCCAGTGCATACCGATATTGACTCCTTTATTTTTTGTAATGATGAATCCGTAGAAGAGCCAGCGTCCCAAAATAGGCATTCAAATGAGAACACCGAGCCTATGGACCTCCACATAATGGCCACTCTGGAAGAAAATGATCAGGAAAACCATGGGCAACGCACTGAAAACAAAGAGGAAATCAGCCATGAGGCCTGTAAGATCTGTGGTGGACCTCTCACTCCGAGCGAAACAGAAACAGAGCAAGAACAGCAAGCTAACCACCTCCCTGACATCCATGGCCTCTATGAACGACGAGATAGTTTACAACCTAGTACAGACCTCCCAACTCAACCTAATAGCGAATCCAGCTATGAGGGAGGAAGTGAAGTGGAAGTAAACAAAGAACCCTTGTGGGAAATGAACTTTGATGGATCCTGTACTAGACAAAGCGCTGGAGCAGGAGTGTGGCTGCGTAACACCGAAAATGATCACGCGGAGAGCCACGCCGTCAATCTGCATTTCAAATGCACGAACAACATTGCAGAATACGAGGCTCTGATCTTGGGTTTAAATCTGTTGAAAAAATTAGGAGCCCGTAGGATAGTCGTGAGAGGAGACTCCGAGTTAGTAATCAAACAGATGAATGGTGAGTATTCGGAAAAACACCCCAGGCTTAGGGCATACAGGAACGATACTCTAGATTTGTTGAAAACATTCATTGAATATGATTTAGTATACATCCCTAGGGGTCAAAACGCTATCGCAAATGGACTAGCCTACCTAGCTAGCTCTCATCCTAAGGTCCCAGTTGACCAAAAAATCATCATTCAGACTAAATTCAGGCCTGCGGTTCCAGACAATGAAAAATACTGGCAGGTCTTTGAAGGAGACAAACAGATTGAAGATTTCCTGATGGGCAGAAATGAGTTTGAATCTTCTGGTTCAGACTCAAAATCTGATGACAGCTGCCCAAGTGAGGATTCCACAGATGAACTAGAAACACCGTGTAGTACAGAAATAAACTCTTTTTCTGAAGAAACTGGAGATTCAGCCGTAAAACGTAAAAACACAGATAGAGAAGAAATGGAGGTGCTGCAAGCCAAAGACAAGAACATACCAAGAGGCTTAGCACCCTTAGAGGATCTCTTTGATTTCGATGATGTTGCAAAGAAACCCACAATAGAACATGCAGAATCAGATGTAGAAGAATGTAACGTAGGCACTGAAGATAAACCCAAAATGATAAAGCTGGCTAAGTCTATACCTGCAGACATGAAGACAAGATACATTGATCTGTTCAAGGAATTCATTGATGTGTTTGCATGGAGCTATGAAGACTTAAAGGCCTATGACACCAACGTTATACAACATAAGATACCACTGAAGGAAAATCAGAAACCTTTTAGACAAAAACTCCGTAGAATTAATCCAAAACAATTGCCTGCAGTAGAAAAGGAAATTAAGAAGATGTATGATGCAGGCATTATAGTCCCGGTAAGGTTCTCTGATTGGGTGTCAAACTTAGTGGCTGTAAGGAAGAAAACAGGGGAGATTAGACTTTGCATAGACTTCAGAAACCTTAACAGAGCTTCCTTGAAAGATAACTACCCTTTGCCTAGAATGGAGCATATCCTACAGAAGGTAGTGGGCTCTAAAAGAATCTCCCTGCTTGATGGTTTTTCAGGATACAACCAGGTTCTGGTACTCCCAGAAGATCAACTCAAAACAGCCTTCACCACTCCATGGGGCACCTTCATGTATGTGAAAATGCGTTTTGGATTGATGAATGTTGGAGCTACCTTCCAGAGAGCAATGGATATTGCTTTCTCAGAGGAGATTGGACACTTTATAGTTATCTACTTGGATGACTTAACTGTCTTTTCTAAAACAGAAGAAGAACACTTAAAACATCTAAGGAAGGTTTTTGAAAAATGTAGAAGGTATGGTATGTCCCTAAATCCTAAGAAGACTGTTTTTGGGCTGCAAGAGGGTAAGCTTCTGGGCCACATTATATCTGAGAAAGGGATTAGGATAGACCCCCAGAGAGTTGAGGGAATACTTCAAATTACACATCCAAGAAACATCAAGGAGCTACAGTCCTTCATAGGGAAGATCAATTTCCTCAGAAGATTTATCCCCAATCTTGCTGAGCATCTTAGGAAAATGACTGAAATGCTAAAGAAAGATGTAGGAATCAAGTGGACTGTTGAAGCCAAAAAATCTTTTGAGTCAGTAAAACTTGCACTCACCCAAGCCCCTGTCCTTATCAGCCCTGACTTCTCAAAAGATTTTCTGATCTTTTCATTCGCCTCCCCACACACAATAGCTACAGTTTTGCTGCAGAAAAATTCGGAAGGTAAGGAACAGCCTATAGCCTTCTTCAGTAAAGCCTTGAGAGATGCACCCTTAAAGTACAACATCATGGAAAAGCAGGCCTATGCCCTGATTAAGGCCTTAAAGGACTTTAGGGTGTACATTCTACATTCTCACACCATTGCCTATGTGCCAAATATAGTGGTCAAAGATATCTTGTCCCAAGACCCAGATGGGAAAAGGGGCAAATGGATTGCTGCAATTTTAGAATATGACATTGAAATCAAACCCACTAAGCTGATCAAAGGACAAGGCCTAGCCCAATCGATGGATGAAACTAATCTGCAGGCCCTTGATATTAACATGATGAATACCTTGGATGAGCAGGAAGAATTGCCCCATCCGACTGTGGAGGAGCAGTTTCAGAACTCTCCTTGGTACACTGATATCCTTTACGTGCTCACACACCTCAATGCCCCCCAAGAACTGTCCAAAACAAAGGCCAGATTCATAAAGCTCAAAGCTAGAAATTACTGCATTTTGAACGAGAGTCTATATTGGAAAAATCCAAATGGCCTTTTACTGAAATGTTTATCTGAAACCGAAGCCGAAAAAATCAAACAAGAATTCCATGCTGGGGAGTGTGGAGGCCACCTGAGTTGGAAGGCCACTGCAAATAAGATACTCAGGGCTGGTTACTATTGGCCCACACTCTTCAGTGATGTCCATAAAATGATCCTCACCTGCCACAAATGCCAAATTTTTGAAGGCAGAAGAAAGCTACTCCCCCTCCCTCTGCAACCTATCACCATAGAAGGTCCTTTCATGCAATGGGGCTTAGACTTCATTGGAGAAATTCACCCCTCTTCTTCTGGGCAACATAAATGGATCTTGACTGCTACTGATTACTTCACTAAGTGGATTGAAGCCATACCCACTAGGAATGCCACTGATTCTGTCATCATTAGGTTCCTAGAAGACTTCATCCTATCTCGGTTTGGCTGCCCAAGGAAAATAATCACTGACAATGCTGCTGCTTTCAGATCCAAAAGAATGATTGATTTCTATCACAGGTACGGAATTGCGCTTGGACATTCAACTGCCTATTACCCCCAGGGTAATGGCTTAGCTGAATCATCAAATAAAAGCCTGGTTACAATCATTAAGAAGCTGCTGGAAGAGAACAAAAGGTCTTGGCATAAAAAGTTGATACATGCCTTGTGGGCAGATAGGCTCACTACAAAGAAGTCTATTGGCACATCACCCTTCCAGATGGTTTATGGGACAGAAGTAGTTTTTCCTACTAGCCTTGGGATACCAGTGGTAAAGCTTATTCAAGAAATCCAATCAGAAGAAGACAGCATGATAAGGAGAATTAATGAAACAATCCATCTTCAGCAAACAAGGGAGAAAGTTTATGACAGAGCTGTCAGAGTGCAGGAAAACATGAAGAGACAGTTTGACAAAAGAACCAAAGCAACAAATTTCAAGGTTGGGGACAAAGTTCTGAGATGGGATTCAAGAAGAGAGGATAAAGGCAAACATGGCAAATTCGACAGCTTGTGGCAAGGTCCATTCATCATTCAAGCCACCGTAGGTCCTAATGCATTCTTCTTACAAGAACTTGATGGTACAGAGCTGTTTGGGGGTCCTGTCAATGGCAGGATGCTCAAACACTATTTCTGCTAATTTTCCATTTCCAGTTTCACCTCCATTGTATATACCGTTGCAAATTTTCATTTTCAGCAAAAAGGAGAAGGAAATGTCCCAAAAAATAGAATGAGAAGAGAGGTTCAGACATGCTCAAAACGTGAACCTCTGAGGTAAAAGGATTGACTCAAACATGCCCAAAACTTGAGTCACAAGGGAAAAAGAAGGATGTTTCACAGTTGCAGAACTCCATGCCTTCACAGTTTTTTTTTCTTCAAATTTCTGCCCAGCAAGTCAGACTGTCTAATCCTGGCTTGGTTGTGTTTAAATTTCCGGTCTTAGAATGTAGGTGAAGAAACCTGTTGGACAGTTTAATCCCAACATGTAGTAGTTTAGGTAGGGAAATATATGAGGCCAACAGTCTAATCTGGCCTCATGGAGCAATAAGGGTAGAATTAGAATAGGTTTGTTTTTGTTTTGCAAAATAAAATGTAAAGGGTCTGCTAGTTCAAATGCACCCGAGGGAAAATTGTTAGAACTCTAGTCTGGGTAGGTAGATTGGTTGGGAAAGTGTTTCTGCTGATTTGTGTATCTAATATATTGTGGCAGCTGGTCTAAAAAAGAAGAAAGATGGCTATAGCAGCAGGCATCTGGCCTACACCAAGAGATCAATTCCTGAATTCTTGACTCCTTCAAGAAGAAGCCATCCCCATGTGGAGCCACTGTTAGCCCCCCTATGAAATTTTGACAAGCAAATAGGGGGCTAAATTGTTGTTGAGTCTTCAAGGAATGCGTTTCCGATGAAAACACAGTCTCCTTGAAGCCTCCATGTGCCTTTTAGCATTTGAAATATATCCCTTCTGTTGATTCCCCTTTCAAAAGCCTCTCTGCTGTGAAGAAATGCCCAAAGACCCCCTTCTTCCCTCTTATTTCATTCCCCAAAGCCCTTGGTTTCTCTCCCCTTTATTCCCCCTTCTTCCCCATTACTCCTCAAAATTCCCCCCAAAATCTCCCCAAGATCCCTTCTAATTTCTTTCACGCCCTTTGTTTCCCAAATCTCCCTTTGTTTCCTCTAGTTTCCCTTTAAGCCCCTTAATCCATTTAAAGGGGCTAAAAACCCCGACCTTATTATAAAGCCTGGCCCCTTTCCCGCTAGCCCCTGTCAACCACTTCCCCACATGTGCCCAGGCGCCAGGACCAAGCGCCTAAGTCCCAGGCGCTAATCGCAATCGGAGGACCGGGCGGGCGCATTTCCTTTGTTATAACACAAAAACCCCAATGCGATTTTTTTAACACGTAAGGTCCCCGCTCCGATCTGAACCATTGATCCGATCAGATCTAACGGCTGTCCGCTAATCGCAAGCCCCCCGCTCGTCGCAATCGGAACATGTTAAGTCCGCCCCCCGATTGAGACCTTCCGATTTGATCTCAGCCGTCCATATGTTTCGCGATCCAACGGTCCCGCGCTGATCGCACTGCCCCTCCGATGGTCCTCCCCACCGTCGATCTGCCCCGCGATCCGACGGCCCTCCGCTGATCGCAAGTCCTTCCGCTCCTCCTCCGATTGTGTGCCCCGATTAAATCTCCACCATCCATTCTTCCCACAGATCGACGGTCTGCGCTCAATCGCAAACCCATGCCCGATCGCAATCGCAAGTCGCATTGGCACCGCCCCGATTGAAGCCTTCCGATTTGATCTCAGCCGTCCGTTTTGATGCTGATCCGACGGTCCTCTGCCAATCGCTGATCCCCTCCAATTGTGTTCTTCACCGTCGATCTCCCCGTCAGATCAACGGCCAATGCTCAATCGCTCTGTCCTGTCGATCGCAATCGCAAGTCCTTCCGTTCGCCTCCCGATTGCATCGCAGCCGTCCATTCCGTCGGATCCAACGGATATCGCACAATCGCGTCTTCACTCGTGACCCTTCTTTCTCCCCGCCGATTGGATCCAGGCCATCCGTTTCCCAGTCAATCCGATGGCCAGCGCTTAATCGCACTGCACCCCCCGATCCACTTCTCCACCGTCGATCTAGCCCATGATCAACGGCCAGCGCTCAATCGCAAGCCCCTCTCCGATCGCAATCGCAAACCGTTTCTTCTGACCCCCGATTGCGATGATGCGATTGAATCGTGGCCGTCCGTTCCTCCCAAATCGGACGGTTCAGGTTTAATCGCCCTCCACCTCCGGTCGGCCCCACATTCAACGCTCTGCCCCTTGTTTGTTGGTCATTTCCTTTGTAATTCGCCCAAACACTGAACGTTGGGGTTTTACACTATGAGTCCGTTTCTCCGCTCCTCTCCGCTGTTTCCATTGATTCTCCATTCTGCCGCCACCTTTCCACCGCCTCCACTGCATTTCTCCGCCACCACTGCCAGGTTCTTAACAGGTTTATTTTATGATGCGAAACAGCACAGAGAGGCCATTCCAGCCGGCCAGCGAAGCAGCAGAAGCAAGATTTAAAAGGGGTTAATGACTATTGCTGATTTAATTAATGTTAACCTCTCAAGTCAAAGGATTGAAGCTCAGTTCGAAAACTAAGAGCGCACCAGCACGCCATAACTGCGCCACCTAACAGCAGAGTACTCTTCTCCAGAAGTACACCTTCCTACAAAGTTCTCCGTGCCTCCTCGAGCCCGTAAGAAATTAAATACGCTGACTGAAGCTCATTCCAGGCGGTCAGGCAACAGTTATGAGGTATGGAGCGCCTTGCAGATCTTTAATCCATGTCATTCATTTCAGAAGGCAGCGTAGAGCCCAAGCTCCAGAAAGGAATCCAGTGAAATATCCGAGGTCAATTCCCAGCCTAACAGAGCCTCTAAACAGTCTGCAGAGTACTCAGAGCGCCGCATAAAGCCATTAAGCAGTATGGGCGTGAACACTTCAATATTCTGACTTAATGAATCTCATTTAATGGTTCTTCTGCCTCTGTTTCTTCCTCTTCTCCTATAAAATCCCTGAGAACGAATTGTAAAGGTTGTTGTTGGTTTATCAGTGTATTGCAAGCATTTTTGTCCCAAGCCAAGTTTCCTGTGTAATGATTGTATGATAGGCTGAGAAATATGATGTATTCAGGCTGAATGTAAAAGCTTTGGGCAGTGATGTACCTGATTGGTGTTGTGTTCTTTGATAAACGGAGTTTCATTGGATCTTAGAATCTAGGCGGTTGATCAATTTTTCATATATCTGTGTTTTATTCCATTTCATTTCATGTTCTTAAGTGACATATCGAATGCATGATATGAATTTATATATGGTACATATATCTGACTCTCTATAGGTCTTGAATGTTTTCTACTCATATGTGTGTCTGAATATTGTTTTTAATTGACTAAACCAGTGTAGTGGATGATTATTGCCTGCTCTCTGATGTGCAAGTTAATAAAATCAGTATTCAGATGTTTTCGTTAAGATTTATTTGAAAGAGGTTAGGAACATTGGGAGGTGTAAAGCCTGTCGCTGCCTCTTCATAACCTTTTCTTCCATATAAACCTTTTCAAGATCCCTTGTGTTGCCTATGGTTTTGTCCAAGCAGGCCTGGAGTTAAATGACCTCTGTCCTGATCTATAGACAGAATCAGATGGTTTTCCATCCTTCATTCTCATCACTTAGTGTTCCATCCCACCAATCAGTTTTGAGATCCAAATGCTCTAGATGAATAGCCCAATTGAAGCTTACACATTTGAACATAAGTAAAACCTTTCTTGAATCCATTTCCCAATGGCCTTGATGTTCCCTGAGTTATCTATTTTTGCCTAGCTTCCTTCTTTACCCATCCTTGTCTTATGATGAAACCTTCCTTCCTGATTCTCAACAACCAAACTCAAACAATCAAACCAACAACCTTGAGCCCATAACTAGCCTGAAATCATAATTGAGAACTTCAAAGACATATATCCTTTGATAATCATAGAGAGATCCCTCTCTGGACCTAGGAGGGCTAGATCCTCAGGTCTGAAAGTGGTTCTATGTTGTCTCATCTTTTGGTCTCTGTCAACCTGGCCAAAACATGGGAACCCCAACAGGTAGACTTAGTACCATCACTTGAAGGTGTAAATTAGAATTATGGAAGTGTAGGAAGATGCACAAGGAGAAATAATATAGCACTATATTTTATGGCTTCTCCTTAAGTACATCTGCAAGAGGTTGTGTGCAATCAGGTCAGGTTGTAACACAAATTTTAATGTGAGGAATGCAAATTTTCCACCTGGCATGCAATTTTGACACTTTGGGGTGCATTATAAGTATGGAATATGATGTTTCATGGCATATAGGATAACCCCTTTTCCTTATCATCCATCAGGTTTGTAATTTATGTACATGGTGTGCATTTTTTCATGCAAGTGGACATTTTGGCACTATGAAAATAATAGGTATAAAACAAAGTTGGTCTTACAGAAAGCATATTTTGGCCCATGGGAGAATAAATCAAGGTAGGAGATGGTGTTGGTGAGCAATATCACTAGGTGTCCCCTCAAACATAGCATGACAAAAAATGATCATAGAGGCTAACCTGAAAAATTTCCCGTTCCAAAGACCTGCAAGCACGGTATTGGTGATCAAGTTTGACTTTGACAAACTCAAAGATGACATATTGCACGGTATGATACTTAACGGTTTGGGAACTTGTCTTTTAATGATTAATGCCCATGAGGAGGATTGTCACCTTTGACATTGTAAAAGAGATTAATGTTGAGCACTGCAAATTACTTCCTTGATTACCAATGGATGAGAGTACATTTCCTTAGTAAGGACATTGCCTTAAACAATATGGCCATGGCTTTGCATTCCAGAAGCACATTCTTCATAAGGACATCACCTTAAACAACATGGCTATAAATAATTTGATCCAAGCTAAACTCAAAGAATATGATATAATCCATAAGGGGGAGGATGAATGGAAATTAGGGAGAAAAACTATCATTATATAAAAAACAATCAAGGTGTGCACTCATGTATATGGTTAATTTCTCCATTTTTCTATGTTATTACACTTTTGTGGGAAAATTTTAATGAATTTCCAGCAATAGACAAACAACAATATGGATGCAATCACGAACCTCATATTAAAAAAGAAATCCTTGAACTTTCTTTCTCCAGTAGATATTCAATTAGGCTCACAGGGGAATTTCCCATTAATCCATCCATGCCTTTCAAATGGAGAGAGCTTTTGCGTTATACTTTTTGTCATCCTCCTAGCCAAAATGTTTCCATGAAATGTGCTCATTTGACCAAATTCTATGGTTTGTTGTGCCACATGTATATCTTCTCATTGGAATGCTTTTCAAGGCAGTTTCTTCACATCCACTCCCATTAGAATAACATTATCTGACAAATCAATGGGGAGCTCTTTAAGATGTGGACTCTCTTGATTAGAGTAGAACAGGAAGGATTCTGCACTTGCCTAGGTTTAAACATAGTATGATGTACATTCTATTCCAGTGCTTTATTTGGTACACCATTCTATGCATGGATTGCATGATTTTAGGCCTAAATTTGAAACTTTTTCATATGTTTTTTTTTTTACAGAAACGGTTATGGGATTTTATTGATAACTTGGCCTGATTGTCAAAATTATGTTTACAAAAAATAGAGCACTAGCCCAGAAAGCCTCACTGCTCAGGATGACAATGAAGCTTATGCTTATCCTCCATCTCTTGCAAGCTACATATATGGAATCAATTTCAGAGATTTTCCCAATTTTATGAGTACAAACAAACTGAAATAGTAGAAGACAATAAAACATGGTGACTAATTAGATTAAGGAATAGATTCCCATGAGTTTTCTCCATCCTTCGTTATGTCCCCGGTAGAAAGAATGGCAGCTTTGTTGGCTTGCAGATCTGCTTCTTTATTGTTGGTTCTCAACACACGGAAGAAATTTAGCTTCTGAAAAGATTTTCCCAAATCTTTGGTTTTGGTGATCAGTCTTGCCAGTCTTAAGTCCAGAGGTGGAGTATTTGACACCATAGCATTTATGATGATTTGGGAGTCTCCAAAGACCTTTGCTTCGTTAATGTTTAGAGCCTTGAGAAATTTGAGACCTTGAAAGAGAGCTAAAGCTTCAGCTTGAATACTGGTTGAGTGGCCTAGACCCCAAGCGTATGAGTGTATCTTTTTACCTTCTGAATTCATTATGACTCCACCTGCACTAGCTTTTCCTGGGTTGCCCTTGGCAGCCCCATCGAAGAAGAGAGAGTAACTTGATTGGATTATGAGCCATTCGTGGAAGTCTTTTTATGTTTCCCTTATTTTCCAAGCTTTGGGAAGAGGGGCGTTGCTTGCATCTTTATGAAATTGAATTTCAAATAAGGAACCCAAATCTAGATCTTGTTGGCTAAGATTGGAATCATCTTTTAAGTCTATCAAACACTCTTTTAATTGGAATTTTATTTTGACTTCAATGGCTTTGGGATTCTGCTCATTGTTTCTGAAAATCCTTCTGTTTTGTTCCAGCCAAATCTGCTAGCATATTATTTTGGGGAGGTAGGACCAAGCAACTTTGATTACTTTGTTTTTTGGAGAGGGCCCAGGATACCTGTTCAACCACTTTGTGAACAGCTCAGATATGGAATTTGGAGGAACGATATTGAAATTTAAGTTGCATAGAAAGTCAAACCAGATTTTTAGAGAAAATAGTATTCCAACATCACATGGTTCACACTTTACGTCTTTTCTTTGCACAGTGGACAACTTGAAGGTCCGTGAAAGCCTCTTTTCTGAAGATTGTCGTGTGTCAAAATCTTGTTGTGGCATAATAACCAGCAAAAGTGGTCAATTTTAGGCCACGTTGGGAAGCTCCATATACTTTTCCATGGCTTTGGATTGGGAGGGATGTGAGGTCGCTCCCTCAGCTTAGCGTAGCCCCTTGCAACAGCATACCCCTCAGCCATCGTGCCCCAGCCTCGCGAGTCTTTTTTGATGGCATGTATGGGCGCTATTCCATGTAGACTATCCAATAGAAAGTGTCAATCGCTCTGCAGCTCGGGAGGCACGCTGAAGAGCTTCCAGCCAGCCCAGCACTGTCCACTCCACATGGAAATATCCCACAGAGTAATAAGCCCTGCTTCCTCCATCCAATTGCGCAACGTGTAGAGGGTGATTCTGTCTGCAAGAGGTTCTTCTTGCGTAATTCTGTCAGTCCAGATTTTTATGGTTTTCCCATTTCCAGGGACCCAAAATGAGTGCTCTGTGATTAGAGAGGCACCGTTGGCAAATAGTTTGAGGAAGGTCGAATTTGGCTATTGAGTTGGGTTATCCAAACAGTGTTTGCGATTTCCCTAAAGTATTTTTTCCAAAGTGCTAATTGGGCCCAGCCTGGCTTGGGTGCAATGATTTTCCATATTATTTTTTGCATCCATGGCAATGTTTTGGTGACTGAGATGCTTGATGTGGAATCCCCCTTCCAACAGAGGCTTGGATATGATTTCCCAGTTAACTAGAGGTAGCTTGTTTTAATTCTTCTTTCCTCCTTTCCAAAAGAAGTGTCGGATACATTCCTCCATTTTTCTTAGAATGCCCACTGGTGCAAGGAGGACTGAGAAGTGGAATAGAGGGAGACCGATAAGAACAGACTTTATGAGAACAATTTTGCCAGGTATATTAAGCCAGGAGTAACCCCGGGCTTGAAGCTTGTTTTTAAATTTCTCCAATTGAGGAATCCAATATTTTCTCAGTGTTTTTTTAAAGAAAACAGGGAGGCCCAAGTATTTAAAAGAAGACCAAGTAAAGGAGGCAGCAAAGCCCAAACATCTGGCTAAAGAGGAGAGTAATCCGGGAGGAGTATTCCAACTGTAAATATGGCATTTGCCTTTTTTTAACATGCTGCCAGAGGCCTCGCAATATTCATCCAGCACTCCTTTGAACTTGATGGTTTAGGATAAATAAGCAGCTCCTAGTAGCAAGGTATCATCCACAAAGAGGGCATGGTTGATGTTCTTTATCCCTCTTGCTATACAGAGCCCGTTGATTTCTTGTTCTTGCAACTTCTTATTTAAGAGGAAACTGAGAGTCGAGGCCTGAAGCACAAATAGCAGAGGGGAGAGGGGGCATCCCTGCCTAAGGCCTCTTGTGGCTTTGAAAAAGTCCGAGGCTCTGCCATTTACTAGGGGAGCGATCCAGGGTTCTGAGATGTAGGCCCGGATCCAATTTGAAAACCTCTCACCAAAACCAAACTTGCTCAAGACATTGAAGATAAAATTATGCCTTACTCAATCAAATGCATTTGCTAAATCAAGTTTGACAACCATACCTTTTTCATTACGGTGCAAGCTTGAATGGATTGCCTCTTGAGCAAGAGTGAAGTTGTCCACAATCTCCCTGCCCTGGATAAATCCTCCTTGGTTCTCTGGGATGATTTTTGGAAGGATGAGCTTCAGTCTATTTGCAATCACTTTGGTAATTAGTTTGTAGCCAATATTGCACAAAGATATTGGGCAAAATCTGATAAAATTGTTGGCTCCTTTCTCCTTAGGGATGAGGGCAAGGAACGCAAAATTTGTACTACCTCCAATCTTCTGGCATTCTTGGGATTTTTGGACCATTTTGAGAATATCTTTTTCTACTATCAGCCAACAGGTTTGGAGGAATCTGGCAGAGAATCCATCTGGACCAGGGGCCTTGTCCAGATCCATAGCGAAGAGGGCATATTTGACTTCGTTCTTATTGAATTTGGCTTCAAGAAGGAGATTCATATTGGATGATATTGAATTAGGGATAACATCAAGCAAATCTGGATGGTGATATGATTCCATGTCTTCACTATACAAACTTTTGAAATGAGAGAAGGCTACTTTTTTTATATTTTCAAAGTCCTTATGAGTGGTATTCTCTTCCTTGATCTCAGAGATGGTGTTGAAACATTTCCTGGCCTGAGCTTCTTTGTGGAAAAAGGAAGAATTCCTATCTCCTGCTTTGAGCCAAAGACTGTAGGACTTTAGCCTCCAATATTCTTCCTCAACCAAATAGGCCTTGTGGGGGCTTTGCTGAGGGTTTACCTCTTTATCTGAAATCTCCTTTGTTATATCAGAATCCTCTACTTGGAATTGATGGGTATCTAGAGAACTTTGGATTTTTTCCTTTCTGTTGTTGGGTTGGGCAGAAATTTGGCCCAGCGTTTCAGGGCCCCTTTCACTCTTCTTATTTTTTCCTCCCAAACAAAGAAGGGGGAGCCTGTAACTGGAAGACTCCAGCAATCCTTGATTACTTGCATGAAGTCGAGCTCCTTAACCCAAAGAGGGCTAAATCTGAAGGGAATAGGGCCCAGGTCAAGACGTGCCTGAAATTCCAACTTGATGGGCTTATGATTCGAGGTACTGTTGGAGAGGCTATGTAATCTAGGTTTTAATCCTAGTAGGAGAAAGGAACTTTGAATGAAAAATATGTCTAGCCTAGCAGCAATATGGCCTAGACCTATCCTTTTATTTGACCATGTGAACTTACCAGAGATTGGCTTGATATCCAGTAAATCCCAATCCTGCATGAGGTCTTGCGGCCATTCCCTTGCCAGATCTCGAACAATGCTGCCTTCTCTCTTATCTGACAAGAGAAGAGTGAGATTGAGGTCTCCAGCCATGATGATATTTTCCAAGTTTGTTAGATCTGCTTGGTTCTTATGGAGTCCTAGCAGGTCTTTTTTTCCCCAACATTGACTGGGACATACACATTAAAAGGACAGAAAATCTCTTTAGTAACCAGATGCCGCATTTGCAGTAGCAGCCAGTGAGTATCTCGAGTCTCTGAGATGACTGAGAATTTTCCAGCATTCCAAAGTGTGCCCAATCCTCCTAATGGCACCTCTGGCCAAGATTGTTCTAGCATCGCTTTTATTCCAAAGTATCTTGCTTACTTGCAAGAAGACTATGTCTTCCAGCTTGGTCTCCTGGACGAGAAGTATGTCAAGGACTTCTATCCTTATTAGGCTTCTGATTGCTTCTTCCTTGACTTTTCTCCCCATAACTCTGCAGTTCCAGGAGATGATCTTCATTATTAATGCTTCTGGTGGGCTCCCTTGGAGCCTTGGGGCTGGTTTCTCGCAATCTTTGGTTTTGAAGCTAACAGCTTCTCAAGAGTTGGTTGGCTGCCCTATAACTTTCTTTGTACGTGTCCTGCTCTCTCTTTTCCTTATCAGTTTTGTGGCCTCTTGTGGATCTCCTTACCGAGGCTTGAGATTCACATATTTCTCCTTCCTCCTTCGACTCTTCCAATTCTTGGTCTTCTTCTTTGACTTCTAAGGGTTTTCCTTTGGAACTTTCAACTGCACTTTCTCCCTTGGGGGAGGAGAAGGGGGTGATTTTGCTTGGAGAGGCTGTTTTTTGGGTCTCGGCTTCCTGAGGACCCTCTACTTGTTGGGAAAGAGGGTCAAATTTATTCTCTTGTCCCCTATTGGGTGGGGGCTTCTGAAAAATTGCCTGATGGGGGACTTTTCCATTGGGACCTCTAGTCCTTTGAACTTTATGAGAAGTCTTTGTTCTCTTGACTTGATTCCAGCCCTCCTCCTTCTCTTTCTCTGTCTCGACATTGGATGGGAATCCTCGAGCAAAATGGCCATAGACGTGACATTTTTGACATTTGAAGGGTAGCTGCTCATAGTCCAATTTCTGCACATGAGACCAGCTACTGACCTTTAGTTTAATGGCTTCCGGAAGGCCCACCTCAAGATGTACTTCTACGCAGATTCTAGCGCAATGATACTGATATTTGTTGTTGGCCCAATCTATGAATTTCCCTAGGGCGTTGCCGATATGCTTCAAGGAGTCCCAGTTCCAGCAATGAACTGGGAGGTTTGGAAGCCGAACCCATACCGGGACCGCCGTAGGAACATCGATAGCAGGGTCGAAGTCAAGCATCCATTTATTAAGATACAAACTCTGGGGGCCCATGAAATAGGGTCCATTCTGAAAAATGAGGTCTTTATCATCTTTTGAGGAAAACTCAAAGAGGAAGAACCCTCGCTCGAGAAAGTAAGAGGTAACGCTTTGCTTGATCAGGGAAGCCCAGTTCTTGTTAACCCAGATCTCAATAGATTTTGGAGATGGACAGAGCCCAATGAACTGGCCAACAAGGGCGCGGTCTGCTAGAGATAGAGCAACTTGAATGGGAGTCTCTGGGGGCAGTGAGATCTCCAAGATATCGTCGAGTTTCTTCACAAATTTAGCAGCTTCATTCTTCTTCTTCGGGGGTAGACCAGCCAACAACTGGTTGAAGTAATCCGCAGCAGATGAAGAAGGGGGAGGCGAAGGCTCCTTTGGTGAGCTCGATGCCTCCATGAGACGAGGCCCTAGAGAGGCCGCCGATGTGGCGCAACCTTGCAGCGCAGAGAGGGACGCACAGAGCAGCGAACCCTAGCAGAGCGAAAAAAATAAATTAACCTTCTTCGTATGTTATTATCCCATCTCTTATTCATTTATTCATTGACATATTCATCCCCTTTTATTATGGTTAGTAAATAAGCCTTTGTTAACAAGTGGGCCTACCTTTGGCCTAAATTCCATGACCAAGGTGTATCTATTTCATCAAAATTATGTAGGACATTTCCTAGGACCAACTGCCTAGGCTTAGTTATCGATGAGATATCAGACGATAACACAAATTGACAACATTAAATCACGATATCATGTTCTTAAGGGGAGATTACACTTGAGTCTCCATAATGATAGCACATTTTATTTACCACTTGATCACAACATGCTTGACAAACATATTTCGGCATGCCTTAAGGAGAACACGGGGTAGCCCTGGGTCCATAACATGTACACAAGTGTAATCACTTCTTGATGGTGTAAGTTCAATGACTACCTCCACATGCTGGGTAAAGGCTATGTGAATGGAACTTGGTCAATAGTGTTTGCCTTAAGGAGAATGAGGGTAAGCTTGGGCTTGCAATATATGCGCTTGGGTTTGCAATATATGCACATGGTTCATCACCTCCCAATGCCATAAGTTCAATCCCTTCCTAACCCCCATGGGTGAAGCTTGTGAGAATGGAATCTTGACCAAAGGTGTGAAACTCCTCGCCACTAACTACTAGTCCCAAGCCTGTTGGGCATTGGTGCATTCTTCCCATATCTGAATTTTGTTTTTACATTTTTTAGCAAACTTGTTTAGTAATTTCGCCTTTTACTGTGTTGGTGGGTGCTCAAGGTGATATGACATGGTAGGATGGCAGGGCGGTTAATGAATTGTATCCATTTAGCTTTAAAACATGTTTCTCTTAGAATATTTTGATAAGAATGGCTCTCTATTCATGAGGAGTCACACCTGGAATTTCATTGCAAGGGAGCATTTGTCCCAACTTTGTTCTTGCTAGTTACATTCTCCCTATTCTAGACTTCATGGATAATTGTGTTTACAGGTTTTGTGGCTCCCATGATACATTTCTAGTGCACTCATGACATGCAAGGACTTAAGGTCATTTGTGGGGAAAAGCTGTGAAATTCAATACAATAGACTATTCAACTACATCTTCAGTGGATTAGGACATGTGGACAATTCAACCTATAAAGGTGGTGTGATGGGTGCAGCTGCAGTGGTAGCAACTTGCAAAGCCTCAGGTGTGGACAATTCAACCTAAAAAGGTAGTGTGATGGGTGTAGCTGCAGTGGTTGTAAAGCCTCAGGAGTTGTTTGTGGGTTTCCATGACTCATGAGGGATGAATTCACATTTTGTGCCCATTTATTTCCAGATGTCCCTCATTAAGTATTGGTTTAAGACTCAAGACTATGTTCTCTAGTGATACACCTCAAATCAGAAAGTTGTATATGATATCTCCTTGTCCTTGACACAAATATTTTAACTCCGAACCTTGTACTTGTTCCCTGACTCAAAATTTGTCTAATATGATATAAAATGTTAAGTCATGTTGAAGTTGGATTTTATTACTATAATTTTTAAAATTTAGAACAATATCTTCATAGTTGCAATCTGATTTTCTACAAGATTTTTGTATAATGTCTTCATAGTTGCAATATGATTTTCTGCAAGATTTTGTAATAATATATTCATAGTTGCAATCTGATTTTCTACAAGATTTTTGCAATAATATCTTCATAGTTGCAATCTTATTTTCTGCAATATTTTTGTTGAAATATGACCTTGGTAATTTTAGTGTCTTTTCATATGTTTAAGAGAATAAGTAAAATTCTTTAAATTCTAAAGCAACCAATCAAAAATTCTACCATATCTGTAAATATAATAGCTGGTTAATGAGAACCTTATAATTTTCTCTTTTGGATTCATGTTTTTCATCTTTTCAAGGATTAAATTAGTAAGGCATTAATAATTTAATTATGGTTTTCATTGTTGGCTCATGTTATTTGGGACATGCAGGTCACATTCTAACATCATACTCACAATAAATCTCGAATGATGAAGTGGTTGAGCAAGCCTTTTAAAGGTTCAAGTCACGAAGTGTCAGATGGACACTACATAGGGGTGCATTTGGAAATGATAATGTAGTTTGGCATGTGGCCTCTAATGCCACGGTAATCCCTAATTCATCAGTGTGTATTGTCTTTTAAACTTCAATCTTCTATTTTTTAGCTCTAACAAAGTTAGCGTCATGCTAGTGATTAATTTGAAACTATATTTTAGTGGAAAAATTCACTGTTTTTTGGTGGAATAGTTCATAATTTATTTTGATCTTTTTTTTCAAGTGTACTAGTCATGATCATAAATGTGTGGTTTACTTCGGAGGGTTCTCAGTTATTTCTAGATACGCTTTTCATCATTTTCTTTGAATACTTCTCTAGTGCTTTACCTTCATATTTTATCCCCTACACAATTTCTTCCGAGGTCCATGTTGTTATGTTTATTGGTTGTTTCTGTGGAAACGTTTTCCTCAGGTTCTGCAAGGTAAATCCAAATGCAAAAAGTACTATTTTACATATTGATATTTGTTCAAGACATTGTTGTGTGATAGTTGAATTTCATAAATCTAGATTTCTATTTCGTTATCTATATCAATATATAAGAACAGGTTCATGGATTGTTCATATTTCTCAAACTATGGAGTTGTTCCTTTCCTGTTGCATGTTCTTTTATATTATTATGTTGTGATTCAAATTTCTAGTTGTGCTTTCCAGTTATTCTCCTACATAGTACATGCTTTGACAGATTATATCAAAAGTATTACCAATACGATAACATTGATTGTTGTATGTGGACATTTTTGTTCAAGATGGTCCATTACAGAATCAATATGAGGAGCTAGATCATGCAATTGCACTTTCTCTTCCTAAAGAACTAACCAAACCAGATGGTATATGATGGAAATTTCATTTTTTTTACAGTTACTTTTAGTTTAATTATATCATTTAGCTTGATGCTTTTCATATATTCAACTAAAATTTTGTTGTTTAACAAGACTTTGTAATTTCCATGTTTTAGTGAAACTGTTTATGGTTTGATACACTCATACAACCTTTATCAAGTTACATGCACCCTCATTAGAATAAACAAGAGAATTTTACTTGCCATGACTATCTTTCTTTGTCATTGTTGACTTAAGAAAGTATTT
>JAXQQM020074625.1:0-11941 GCA_034641835.2 Pinus albicaulis | reverse complement strand
ATATGAACCAATAAAAAAATAGAAATTTAAATTTAAAATTTTGAAAATCTATTTTTAATTTTCTAAGTATGATGTTAAATAAATTTTTTTTTCAAAACTAATTTCAAAATCATTTTTTTTTTACTAAAAAAAAAACAATATAAACCTCAGGTATAGAAAATATTTTGACAATATATATGTCACGTCTCTAACATTTTGTTCTCAACCATAGTTGGCACAAGTTTTTGAAAAATGTGCCCAACATTGAACAATTTGTCTGAACATGTCACGCCATGTTATGTGTGTAATGCTTTGTGCTATGCTCATACCCAATATGAAAAATGTTGTGCATCACGCTCCAACTATTTTGTAATGCCCAATGAATTTCATTTCCCACCCACTTCCCATAAGGAATCGATCAAATGTATTAAATTAATAGAGGTTGGTTACTATTTTTTAATTCATAATAGATGACTAGTGAGGTGGTTATAATTGTCACTGTTATAATGATTGTATTAATGCAAATGGATCAAATGTATTGAATTAAGAGAATATGGTTACTATTTTGTAATTCATAATCGATGGTTAGTGAGGTGGTTATAATTGTCACTGTTATCATGATTATATTAATCTAAAAGGATGTAGGAGGGAAGATTAAGGTATCTTTCTATAGATATAGAGTTCAAGAAGCATGCTCCATAAGAAAAGGCTCAGAGTTGAATGCACGACTTGATTTATTGAATGCCGAGAATGAAATATGAGTTTTTTTTTCTTTGATGGTCCAGGTCAAATAAATGCGGTCAAACAAATGATTTATATGGGTTGTAAATGGATAGTTTATACAAATTATTAATGTGAATATGTAAATATTTGAATATTTTCTTAAATTTATAGAATGGGTAAAACACTCTAATGCCAATTGGTTTCTTTTTCAGAACTGAACAATTATCTTTTTCATGAAAGAATGAAGACATGACGCGGAAGTCATTAAAATAAAAAGACTACAGGACTAGACCTTAGAGAAAGAGGAAGATTTTGTACAACATGAATCCAAGAATTTATAGTTTAACTTAGAAAGATTGAAGCAAAGATACATTTACTTAAATTTGCATGAAATTTTCTTTCTTTATTTTCCCTATGTATTGCATGAGTAGATAAAGGGAGGAACATATGTTGATCTTGTTTGGTGAGCTCAAGAACTTATGGTTGAGGACTTGGAAGACATCACTAGGTTGAAAACCCTGGACAAGATCAATTGACTTCTGATTTGAAAGAATTAAAGAGGGGTATGTGGTAGAATTTTCCATTTAATGTAGTGAATCTTTTACTAGTGATGAATACAAATTTTAGTTAAGTGTGAGAGGAATATTTGTAGTAAATATACCATTTAATTGGATTAAGATGTTGTTTGTTGAGAAAGGGATAATGCACATGGAGCCCAAGAGGATGCCAACGTAAAATTCCCACACAGAGGGTTATGAAAGTGAAGGGGGAGAGATGAGGTAAGTTAAGAATGGACCCAAAAGAGTAAGAAATAAGATGAGAAGAGTGACATGTAAGAAGATCTGAGATTACAGAGACATTTAGGAAATAAAGAAAAAATAACAAGGCAATGAAAGCTAGAGTAAAGACAAGGGATGGTGATAAGTATACTTACAAGATCTAGAATGAGTACAAAATAGAAGCAACATCAAAAGGAGGTGTTAGAGAGAGATATGCATCTAAGAGGAGTGTATGAGGAGAGGAAAGAACATCAAAGAGATGCAGTGTTATGGACGAAGTATCAAGAGAGGATATTAGAGGTAGTAAGCATATAGTTCTAGGTAATGAAGTTCAATCCCATTGGAAAATAGGAGATATAGCTAAATTAAAGGATTATGATGAGGAAGGTAGCGATGACAGTGGTATAGGGAGTAGTGAAGAAGAAGTTCTTTCGGAGGACGAAGGGATCTTTGTAGTTATAAAAAGGTTTTCACAACTAGATCTAGGAGGCTATTTTAGATTCACCAATGAATGAAACCATGTAAGATCGAATAATCCTCTTTTCGAGCCACACCCTTACATGTTTCAAAATAAAGAATAGAAATTTCGAGAGAAAAAAAAATTCAACAAGATTTTGTAGCAGAGGCTACAAACATCATGAAGCCTAAATCAAAATCAGTGAGAAATATTATTCTTGAACCCCAAGATGGCTTTGTAGGTAAGAGATCATTCACTCAAGCTCTTAGTGTTTCACGCTTGTAACTAACCAATTGGTAGATAGTAGGGAGGATAGTGGAGTTGTTATAATTGTTAGCATTCTTATGATTGCAATATCCCTAGGATGACTATACTTATATTGTAGAAGACGTTTTAATTTTGGTGATCCGAGAAATATTTTGGGGCTTGCATGCCCATATACACATGCATTTAGGACAACATGCCTACATATACATGTTTTGAGGATATGTGATTTTAGATAGATGAGTATATATGATAAAGGATGACATGTGTACTTACGAAAATATCTAATCACATGAATATTAATAGAAATACCCCATTGTTGCAGAATAAGTTAGATAAGAGAGATGGGGAATTAGGTCCCTTCATAAATGAGAAAGAAGGTGAATGGCTAAGTGATGAGGGGCTTAAGCCTAAGGGGATACCTCATTATGAAAGTGAGCCTAAAGTCAAAATGTTCACATATTTTTATTATGATTCCTTAAGTGACTTTATTAAACAGAACTTATCGTAAAAGATGCATGCACATAAAAGTGATATCTTTTAGTGGTATTCCATCATTTCATTTGATCACTTTTTTTATTAAACTTGGGGATATTGAACTTCCCTATAGGGAGAAGGGTGAGACTCCATCATTATGTTACCCTATGGACCATATATGGAGTTGATGAATGCTTATCCTTGGGTTAGGATGGAGCCTTGGAAAGCCTGAAGGGTACCTATAGATCCTTGAGGGAAACTCGAACTCATAAAGCAACAATTCTTCAAGAATTCTTGGTTATCATGTACTAGAGCTCTGAAAGGTTTATGGTGTAGCTTGAGGACTTGTACAAGAAAAGAAGGGGGCACACTACCTTACACTATACAAGATGACGAGAAATGGAGGACTATGGGTTGGAGTATTAACCTTAATTTGGAGTTTAACCTATTTCTAAGAGATTATGAGCAACATAGGCCATGGTTAAATGCAATGTTTTTAACCTGTTTTTAAGAGATGACGGGCAACATAGTCTATGGCTAAATGCAATGTTTTTAGTCTACAACTAGTTATTTTCATGCATTTCCACTATGTTTTTCATGCATTTACACTTCCCTCAAATTTAATGAGTTTATATATATTTATCGTGATTTCGTGGTTACGTGTATGATGCATTACATAGTTATTTTCATGCATTTCCACTATGTTTTTCATGCATTTACACTTCCCTCAAATTTAATGAGTTTATATATATTTATCGTGATTTCGTGGTTACGTGTATGATGCATTACATGATACAATTCATCAAACATGTAGGACAAAAATGATATGAACTCAATTTAAGGGAAACATGTTAGAGTTCGAGTTTGTAGAGATAGCAATATGCCCCATATGTGGATGGAATTGTTATGGAGTGGTATTAGAGAAACGGTTACATCGTTTGGCCAATATGTGCTCAATCTTTGCATGCAAAAGGAAATAAAATTTCAAATTATTTCTGCGTTTGGTCGTCAAGGTGACCATTTCGTATTAACAGTACAATTCGGAAAAACGCTTATTCCAATCGTGGAGTCCGTACCTTGAAGGACCAGTGACAGAGTCAATTCTGCGTACAATTTTCCAATTCACCACTTCGTATTAATACGAGTCAGTGCAACGTTTCGTCCAATGTCGAATCGAATCGGAGAGTAGGTACATCGAAGGTACAAGTCACAAAGTCAGGAGCATAACGAGTAAATTTAGCCATTCGATGAGCATATAAATATTTAGCCATTCGAACAACATAACAGCCACTTACGTTTGCATGTGGAAATTTAGCCATTGGATGAGGAGTTGTCTTTACTGTCATTTTTTGGAGTTTCAGGTGCTGGAATCCAGTGAAGAATTTGAGGTAAAATCTTGATTTCTGTTATTTAAATTGGTTTTTTTGACTATATATATGGATTTAGCACCCTAAAAAACCTTTAATGCACTTCGATTGTGGAAAATTACCCATCAAACTTTTATTTTCAATAAATTCCTACCAGAAAAAACTACCGTAAAAACCTTCTCGCATTTTAGACTTATGTTTACAAGACAGCGAGACTTTCGCGCTGACATCACGAGCGAGACACATTTGAATGGTTATTGCAGAATGAACACTCCGAAAATTAGATTAAAGTACATACTGATTGTTATTGCGCCGTAAAATTAGATTAAATTACACACAGATTGTATTTGTTTTCTTTTGGTTCAAAGATCTCTTTCATTCAAACACGAAACGCGTGTGAAGTGAATTCCACATCTAGGTTGACATTTTTTTAATGAATAATTACTATTTTAAAATTTTTGTCGAAAGTGTTGTATGGGCTTGAAAATTATGTTTCTTTGAATAATGATTCTTAACTTTATCATAGATACTAAGTTTGGGTTATATTCTACTACAAAAATAATTTTACTTTTAAAGTTTTTGTCCAAAGTGTTGTCTCGGCTTGAGAATTATGTTTCTTTGAATAATAATTCTTAACTTCATCATATATACTAAGTTTGGTTTATATTCTACTAGAAAAATAAACAATATTAATGGTTATATATTAATAACATTACGTATAGAAAAATAAATTATAATAAGTATTTTAAAATAAAAATCTAATAAAAATAACCTCACTTTAAATTATAAATATATTTAAAAATATTCAGCAGGTTGAACATTTAAATAGGATAGACCTACCATATTGAGAAGGATGAACAATCAGTTTATGTCATATTTGAGAAATAAATATATGATTTTGTATAAACAATAAACAAGAAATAAAATTGTCTAAGTTAACTAAATATAAACATAGTGTAAAATTTATAAATATAAATATAATTAAATTCAAAGAAAATTCAAACTATATTGGAAGGTGTTTATTTTAAAATAATTCTCTCAGCTGTCACTATTAAAGATTTTTTGGTCATTAAATTAATAATTAATAGTTAAGAAAAAAACTGATAGTTAAAGTTGCTTCTTGTTGAACCGTTTCTTGATAACTTAACAGTTTTTGATGGTTTTTCCATAACAGTATTTCTCTTGCAGTGATATCTTTTGGGAAATGGACTCTTCAAGGAAACCAACAATCTTTCAGTGTTCATTTCATCAAATGTAAAGCATTCCAGTGAAAGCGAGGACATGATCTACTTAGCCTAATCATGTAAGGTTGCGTTTGAACGAAGGACTTCTCAAAATCCAAAAGTGTGGTTTGTTGATAATGGGTATCAAGAAATGCCTTCGATTTGCTATGTGCAGTCAGCAGAGCGATTTCTATCGCATTGTAGAGGAATGTAGTTTACCTCCACCTGGAATCGATCATCACCAACAACTTCAATTAAATGTCAAAAACCATGATTTTGCCTACGTGATTCCATGTATGTGGGGTCTTTTCACCTATTTTTCAGGCCGCCATCGTGATCTCTCCCACCCGCATCATCCCGATGATGCCACCAGGGAAGCTCGAGATGATTGTGATAATTTGAGATCAATTTGGTTTGTAGCATAAAACCCTCCTACATCCACTGCTCGCAGAAATTATCTGATGGTTCATAACATCCTGCGATATGCTATTTTCATTTAATAACAAGCAACTCAAAGTATATCTTCCAACCCACAAAGTAGAGATTTGCTTTATTAGCTTGTGAGTAGTATGCTCTGGGCTCTAGTATAAATTGTACTGACAGTCCAGAAATCGATTTAAATCTATGTGTTTGTTATGAGAAAGGGTTGCGTAGAAAGTAACGAGGGTCCACAAGACATTTAAAATATGTGTTTGTTATGGGAAAGGGCTGCGTAGAAAGTAACGACGGTCTACAAAACGTTTAAAATTTTGTGCTTGTTATGGGAATTTGGAAAGGGCTGCGTATAAAGTAACGTATGTTTTGTGTGATTCTAGATGCATAGTATGTTAATATATGGAGTGTAATTTGTAGCAACGGTCCTATTGTTAGAAATTTAAACACACATAGGAGGATGTTTCCTCAACACATAGAGTTGCGGAAATGTCTTTAAACAAGACAACATATTTGTGGAAATCAAATCATAATAGTTTTCCTTCTAATATAGAGTGGCTAATATTGAAATTGCAACAATGGTGGAGAAAATAAAATAAAACAGTTTTACTCACTCTGAAACAGAGTAAAACAAAGTGGTTGCAGTAAGAACTATATATGAAATTTCCAGAACCATATGGCGACTAACCAAAATTTATATTATAACTTAAAAACATTCACATATGGAGAGTGCGGCTCCTTCGCCAGTAAAACAAGAGTTATTACTGAGATTAACATTCACCAAGGTTGCAGAATTAACACAGTAACTGTTGTTTTCACGTGCCCAACAAAATTTGCTCCACGATTTTCTCCTTATGATCTTTCCAAACTTATGTGCCACATTTCAAAACATAAATATCTAAGACATTAATACATGACAGACACAATTTAATGCATACATCATTTTCTGAACTTTGCAGAGGTTGTGTAAAGTAAATAACAGTTGCAGAATAAATGTTTTCCCATATGCTTTTAATAACCATGCATTAAATTTCTATTTGAATTTAATAATTTAATATATTGCAGAATGGGTTATGTACTCATGTTCATAACTTCATTTATGCAATGTCCTTCCTCCAAACTAAATCTGTCACCCACAAAACATTTACTGAGGTATCTTTATTGTCAAAAGAATTTAACGCAATGGTTGAGATTAATTTTCCAATGATCCCCCTTAATTGCAACTTCCGCCATTGACCATTCTGAAACAATCTATGAGATAAACAAAATTTCCATGTACCAATGGATTTGGGAAGATGTCTGCAAATTTTTCTTATGATCTGCAATGCTGCAACACAATCTCACTGTTGTTAACTAATTTTCTTATGAAATGATATTTAACATCAATGTGCTTTGTCCTCTTTTGAGAGACATAATTCTTTGATAGTGCAATTGCTGAATTGTTGTCACAGAAAATAGTGGTTGTTCCATCTTGTTCATGCCATAAATCCCGCAACATCCTTCTCATGCAAACTGCTTGACATGGTGTTCAACTTCTTCTGCCAACAATGATACTATCGGTTGCTTCTTGGAAGACCATGAAATGGCTCCTGAACCCAAATGAGAAACATATCTTGACGTGCTCTGTCTGTCATCAACACTTCTTGCCCAATCATTGCCAGTGTAACCAACTAGCCTAAAATAATATGTTGTGGAGTACAAAACACCATCCTCCTTTGTCCTATTGACATAATTTAAAATTATTTTCACTTCTTTCCAATCCATCTTCTTGGGTGTCTCCATGAACCTCGACACCAAACTCACTACATACATTATATCAGGCCTATTTGCGGCCAAATACGTTAGGCTACCCACCATAATTCTGTATAATATCGGATTAACATTGCTGCTACAATCTTCCTTGCTCAAGTTCAACCCCATGATAGTTGGAGTCGATACTGCCTTGTTGTTCAACATATTGAACCTCTCTAAAATGTCTGCAACATACTTTTCTTAAGAGATAAAAATGCCATTTTCTATTTTCTTCACTTCTATGCCCAAAAAATATATTAACAACCCCAAGTCAGTCATTTCAAACTCACTTTTCATGGTTGCTTTGAAATCAACGATGATGAAATCATCACTCCCTATAAAAATTAAATCATATACATACAAAATGGCAATAAGAAGCTTATCGTTACTTTATTTGATGTAAAGACTAGATTCACCGTCACATTTATCGAACCCATTGTCCATCAAGTAAGCATATATCTTGCTATATCATGCATGTGGTGCTTTCTTTGGCCAATAAAGAGTTTTCCGAAACCTTTACATCTTCTCTTATTGGCCTTCTATCTCATAACCAGGAGGTTGCACAACATATACCTCCTCTTTCATCACTCCATTTAAGGACATTGGTTTTACATCCATTTGATAGACTTTCCATTTCTGTTGCATAGAAATTGAAAACACTGAATGCACTATCTCCATCCTCGTGACTAGTGAAAATATCTCAGCATAGTCTCTTCCATGATCCTGCATGTATCCTTTGATGACTAACCTTTCTTTATGTCTTTCAATCTTTCCTTCAATTTTGTTCTTGGTCTTATATACCCAGTTCAATCCAATAACTTTTTTTCCTTGCGGAAGTTCCACTAACTCCCATGTGTCGTTATTTTCTATTGCTCCTATTTCTTCATCCATTGCCACAACCAATTTCTTTTCTTTGACTGCATCCTCAAAATGTATTGGGTCATGTACATGAAAAAACAATGCAAATAAAAAATCCAGACCAGCTTTGCTACCAACTTCATCTTTCTCAAAAATTTCTTTTAAATTTCTGAATTTTTTTCTTCTTATGGCTGTGGAATATGGGCTTGGAGTTTCACTTGAAGTATATGGAGTTGTGGATATTTTTGGTGTAATTGGAGAAGCACTTTCTTGGTTTAACAATGTTATCCTATTATTTGTTTCTTGTGTCACATGTTGACTGCTTTGTTGAGCTTGTGTAGGTGAAGGAAGAGTCAATGTTTAGGAATTACTTGTTTCTCTCAATTCATCTTTGTTTTCATGTGGTATACATGTCTTTACATTGACTGTATTCTCTAAACTTCCATCCCATGCTTCCTCTTCTATGAACTGCACATCTCTGTTGATTATGACTTTCTTGGTTTATGGATTTTAGAGCTTGTATGCCTTGGATTCATCACTGTATCCAGCAAATATACATTCTTCCCCTTGCTATCCAGCTTCCTCCTCAACTCATCCGGGACATGTGCATATGCCACACATCCAAACAATCTCATTTGAGTGACATTATGCTTTCTTCCACTCCACCCCTCTTCAGGAACTATATTCATAACACTTTTGGTTGGACACCTATTAATAATATATGGTGCACAAGAGACAACTTTCGCCCAATAATCATTTAAAAAATTCTTTGCCTTCAACATACTCCTTTCCATTTCCATAATGATCCTATTCTTCCTTTTTGTGACATCATTTTGCTGAGGTGTATACCTTGTTGTAAACTGCTTGTGAATTTCATGCTCCCTGTAAAAACATAGGAAGTCACTTGAGATATATTCACCACCTCTATCAGTCCTCAATACTTCGATGTAGTGTCCATGTTTCTTCTCAATAAGAACTTTGTAGTGGAAGAAGTGCTCAAACACTTCACTTTTATGTTTTAGGAAGTAAAACCATGTCTTCCTTGTATAATCATATATGAAAGTAAAAATTTAATAGTTGTCCCCAATTGATGGTGTTTGCATTGGTCCACATAAATATGAATGGAAAATCTTCAAAGGTTCCTTTTCCTTTATTTACTTTCACACTGGAAATGATTCTCTATGTTGTTTTCCCAAAATACATCCTTCACATAGGCTATCTGGTTTTCTACGAGTGGCTTTCCTTTCACCATGCCTTTCCTATGCAGCAAATTCGAACCTCCAAATTTGAGATGACCAAATCTCAAATTCCATAACTAATTTCCATCTTTGACCTTTGCTTGAAAGTCTACTTGTGTGATAGCTACAACTTTTCTTTCATTCTTTTGTGAATTCATTGATAGTTGTGCTTTAGCACCTTCCTCCTTCAAGTCTGATTTTAACTTGAGAGGAAACATTTTATTGTTTGTCATATGAAATTTTGCAATCAGTTGTCTACTTGGATACTTATCCAAAATTGCGGACATGTGATTTTTGAAAATTACATTGTAGCCCTTTTTCATGAGCTATCGAATTCTTATGAGGTTGCGCTTCAAACCTGGAACGAAATAAACATCTGAAATATAGTTCTTCTCTCCCTTATTTGTTAGAATTTCTACTCTTCCTTTTCCCATGACACAGACTTTTCTATCAGTCCCTAATGTCACTTATGATTTCACATTTTCATCTAGCTTGGAAAACATTTCTATGTTCCTAGTCATGTGGTTGCTATAACCTAAATCTAGAAACCATACATCTCCTTCTTTTTCTTCTGCTAAATTACAAGATAAAAACATACTATCATAATTTTGATTTTCCTTTATGAATTTTTCACATGGTTTTCTACTTATGTCATATTGCTTCTTTCTACATTCATTTTCATAATGGCCATAATTATTAGAAGAATGACATTCAACTTGAGATTTATCAAACCTATGACATTGTGCTTGATTTTGGCTTGAGCCATGACTTGGATTTTGATTGCCTCTCCTTCCAATTGAGCTTGAAGGGTTGCTTATTCCACCTCCGTGTGGGATTCTTCCTCTTCCTATATAATTTTATCTTCCTCGACCTCTACCTTGCCAAATGAAACTTGTGTATTGAATGCATGCTCTAGTGACGAGTTCGTTCCTCTTTTCAATCTGTGTTCATGAAAAATCAATGACGCGCGAAGCTCATCCACTGAAAATTATGAGAGATACTTTATCTCTTCTATTTCCACAAAAATGGCTCCAAATCTTACCGGTAGGCTTCTCAAAAATTTCTCAACTATTCTCCTTTCCTCAAGTGTCTCACCATGAGACCTGATTTGAGTAACCAACCCAATTACATGTGTAAATAGTTAGTCTACATTCTCAGACTCTTTCATACAAATTGTCTCAAAATCTTTTCTCAACATTTGCAGTTTTCCTGTCTTCACCTTTTCCATGCCTTGGTAGGCTGTCTCGACGGTATCCCATGCTTGTTTGGACTTCCTTGTTGCTGCAACCCTTGGGAAAATACTTTCATGCACTACTTGAAAAATATATAAGAGGGATTTTGTGTCCTTATTATTGTTATATCTCAACAAATCATTTTCATCTTATGTCAATGCATTGTATGCTACTGTATCCGATGGTTCTTGGAAACCATTCTCCACCAATTCCAAAATGTCTTGTGAATGAAAGAGAACCTTCAATGTTATAGCCCAATAGTTGTAATTTTTTCCATTGAACTGAGGTATTTATGGATTGTGGATTATTCAAGCTTGTGCTTATTGCTGCCATTTTCATTGTGTGAAAATAAACTTTTTTCCCGCTCTGATACCGTGTTAAAATTTTAAATACAGGCAGGAGGATGCTTCCTCAACACACAGAGTCCCACAAAAATATTTTAGAACACCTTTTAACTCCTTAGTAAAAAAATTTGCAGTAATGAAGGTTTAAACCCACTCTAATACCATGTTAAAATTTTAAATACATACATGAGGATGCTTCCTCAACACAGATAGTTCACACAGAGTTGCTCAAATGTATCTAAATAAGACAAAATATTTAAACGCACTCTCATAGTAATGTAAAATTTTAAATACAAACAAGAGGATGCTTCCTCAACACACAAAGCTCACACAGAGTTGCGTAAATATCTTTAAACAAGACAAAATGTTTAAACCTGCTTTGATACTATGTTCAAATTTTAAATATAGAGAGGAGGATGCTTCATCAACACACATAGCTCACAAAGAGTTGCAAAAATGTCTTTAAATAACACAAAAGTTTTAAACGCACTTTGATAACATGTTAAAATTTTAAATACAAATAGGCCTGATGCTTCATCAGCACACAGTTTTCACATAGAGTTGCTGAAATTTATTTAAACAAGACAACATAGTTGCGGAAATCAAATCATAATAGTATTCCTGAGTGGCACAGATTAAAATCACAACTATAATGGAGCAAATAAAATCAAACAATTTTACTCTGTGAAACAGAGTAAAACAAAGTGGTTGTAGTAAGAACGATACATGAAATTTCGAGAACCATACCGTGACTAACCAAACTTTATATTATAACTT
>JAXQQM020065089.1:0-61858 GCA_034641835.2 Pinus albicaulis | reverse complement strand
AGCTTAACCCTACTCGTTACTTCTACTGTGGTTAATGCTGTGATGGAGCTGCCTCCCAAAGGAGTCCCATCAGAAACCAATATAATCGCCAGGTTTTCCACTGATCACCATGGAGTTCATACTAGAACAATGGAGTCACCAAGTGAAGGGTTTAGATATTTTAAAGAGTACACTCGTCCACCACAAGAGCCAGCGCTTATCACCTTTCGGTATCCTAATCAAGAAGTCTAACCAGAGATTGATCGATATGTCTGATGAATGCCCACCAGAATGATGAGATCTCGGAGGCTACCCGGCCTCTTCCACGTCTGCTTCAACAGTATGTGGTGGATATTGAACAATGGAGGTTTTATTCAAGATATGATTTATATTCATTGGTCCTAAATCAGAGGTCTAAGTTTCAGGTTTTTACGACTTTTTTTTTACATATAGTGAAATGTACTCGTAATCCCCAACAGTAGTTGCTATTATAATGATAGTTCCCATTTTTTATAGGGGTTGACAGAGACCAAAAGATGAGACAACATAGAACCACTTTGGGACCTTAGGATCTAGCCCTCCTAGGTCCAGAGAGGGATCTCTCTATACAAGTCAAAGGATATGTCTTTGAAGCTCTAAGTTATGATTTTAGGCTAGTTGTAGGCTCATGGTTGTTTGTTTGATTGTTTGTGTTTGGTTGGAGGGAATCAGGAAAAGAAGGACCAATATAAGACAAGGATGAGCAAAGAGGAAGCTTAGGCAGAGACAGATAACTCAGAGAACATCAAAGCCATTGGGCTATGGAGTCAAGAAAGGGTTTACTTGTGTTCAATGTGCAAGCTTTCAGTTGGGCAAGTCATCTAAATCATCTGGATCTTAAAGGATAGAAGATGGAATGGAACATTAAGGACCGAAAATGAAAGGAGGAGAACCATCTAATTCTGTCTATAGATCAGGTCAGAGGTCATTTAACTCTAGGCCTGCCTGGACAAAATCAGAGGCAATTACAAGGGATCTTAGAAAGGCTAGCTAGTCGTGCAAAGATCCTAGTGGACAGGGCTAACACTAATCCCCAGTGTTCCCAAACCTTCCAGCTAAATCCTACCAAGAACATCTAAACATGGACTTCATCAATTCATACATCAGAGAGCAGGCAATGTCATCCACTACACTGGTTAAATCAATTGAAATCAACATTCAGATACACATATAAGCAGAAAACATTGAGGTAGGGAGAGCAGGAAACATAGGGCACCTATCAAGGGTGAATCCTATATTATACTTCTGTTGCCTACCAGCAGAAATGAAATGAAACGGAACATAACATAAGAGCAAGTCAATCACAAATACAGAGAAAGAGGAAACATCACCAGCTGCTTTAGATCAGGATCCAAAGAAACATGCTTTTCATATTAAAAACAACACCAATCAGGTACATCATAGCCCATAGCTTGAACATTCAGTCTGAATACATCTAGCCTCAGTCTATCTTACAATATACACAGAGAACTTGTCTTAAGAGGAAAATACTTGCATTTCACTGATATCTTGTCAACAACCATTTCAAAGTTTCCTTCTGTGCTTTATAGCAAAGGATGAACCTAAGATCGACTGAAGGAGTAGGTGAAAATTAAATGTATCATTAAACATAACAATGAACGCAGGGCCAAAACCCATTCTGCTTGTTCAAGTTAGCGTGTTAGACTCCTATCCGTTATTTTATACTAATCAAATTCTCCAAAGTTCTTCTCGTCATTTGCGCTATCGATGTTAACGCGGTCCGCAAAAAGAGTCTTATTTCGCAGGTCAAGGTCTTGAATAACCTGGTCTCTCTCGCAAAACATGCCGAATGATGCCTACAGGCTAGAAGAAGGTTCAGTGAGTTTCTAATTCAAGATGGTTATCAATGCGAGATTGATTCTTCTTCAAAACCCTGTTTTGAAGAAGAAATCGTTAAAATGTGTTTTCAAATATGTAATTATTGAAATTTTTCAGTCTTGAAGAGTTCAGAGGTAGCCTTGGTTATCCTTTGATAGGATATGCCACCAACCCTGCAAAAGAATGACAAGAGTTATCAGTCCAAATTTAGAAAATCAGCGAAAAGACAAAGGAAGTATTTAAAAGAAAAAACTTTTGCTAAGTTTCAAAACATGAACTTTCTCATATTGTTCGAGTAATGGTATGATTTCCTGATTTGCATAAACTTCAGATGTTTATGAAACCAGAGATTCAGGAAGAGGTTGCTGATGAAAATGTTGAATTTCTCATTCTTCCGAGTGATGGATTGTGGGATGTTGTTTCTAACCAGGATGCAGTTGCCATGATGCAGTAAGGATCAAAGAAAGTCAATTCTAATATAATGATGAGGTGTTCGGAGAGACGTTATTTTGATCCGATCGCGGTGAGTTAGTTCACATGATGATCAAGGGCGAGTGTTGATAAGATAGAGCACACATTGTTTCTACGACAGATACTGCACGCTGTAAAAATACACACGCGTGATCCATTGCTACGCTGCACACACAACCAAACAAATTCCGAGAACTTCCAAAACTACCTCCAATTGCTCAAGAATGCATGGATTCACACTATTCTAACTGGGCAGTCTTCATCAATAGGTATGGAGACACCCGATCGAACAAACATTTCCGTGATTGAAGAAAAATTTTCTCCCTTCAAAGAACTTGAAAAGAGGCTCAGCATGGTATCCGATTCTTCATTTTCTTCACCTTCTAAATAGTGCCAATTATAAGTCCTCCCGAAGTTTTAAAGTTGCCTTTTGAAATACTGATTCCAAATAAATTTGCTTGTGGCATACTTACTGGACCAAGTCAAGGCATTGGAAGAGGAAATGCTCCTCAGAATTAAACAGCCAGGATTGGACATCACACCTCAAATCATTGTGGTGACTCGGCTCATTCCTGAGGCCCAAGGAACTAAATGCAACCAAAAAATCGAGAAAATACTTAATACACAACATTCACATATATTGAGAGTACCATTCAGAACAGAACAAGGAGTTCTGCGACACTGGGTTTCTCGTTTTGATATTTGGCCTTATCTTGAGAATTTTGCAGAGGATTCATCAAAGGAAATAATTGCCAAGCTGCAAGATAGGCCAGACCTAATTATTGGAAATTACAGTGATGGGAATCTGGTAGCATCTTTGGTTGCAAAGAAACTGAAGGTCACTCGGTGCAATATAGCACATGCTCTGGAGAAGACCAAATATGCGGATTCGGATATCAACTGGAAAACGTTTGATGAGAAGTACCATTTCTCTTGTCAGTTCACAGCAGACATTCTTGCAATGAATCATGTCGATTTCATTATTACAAGCACATATCAAGAAATTTCAGGAAGTAAAGATACTGTTGGGCAGTATGAGAGCCATGCTGCTTTTACACTCCCAGGCGAATACCGTGTGGTTTCTGGAATTGATGTCTTCAATGCCAAATTCAACATTATGTCACCCGGAGCAGATATGAGCATTTACTTCCCTTACTCAGAGAAGCAGAGATGCCTTACTGCTTTCCATGAATCTATTGAAGAACTCTTGTTTAACCCAGCTGAAACGACAAAGCATATAGGTTTCTTCAGTGACAGGACAAAACCCATAATCTTTTCCATGGCGAGGCTGGATAGAGTGAAAAATATAAGTGGACTGGTAGAATGGTTTGGTAAGAATGACAAGTTAATAAAACTGGTGAACCTTGCTGTGGTGGGTGGTTTCATTGATTCATCAAAATCAAAAGATAGGGAGGAGATTGCAGAGATTGAGAAAATGCATGGTCTTATAAAGAAGTATAGTAAGGAATGGAGAATTATATCGCTACATTGCCGACACAAAGGGAGCTTTTATACAGCCTGCTCTTTATGAAGCATCTATAAGCCTGATCTCAAAACAAGCACTGTGATCTAGATGTCAATTAATTGAAAATTAATTATTTATAATATCGCTGTAATATCGTAAAACTATCCATTTGATTATTAAAAATTTGTTTTAATTCAAATGGTGAAATTATTGATTCCAATCTACAAATATTTATCAAAAGAAATAGGAACAGATTTATCTATTTTTAAAACTTCATCTAATCTGTCCACTTTTACGTTTTTTATTTTGTCATTTTATATGTAATTCAAGTGGAGCGCTATTCTATCTTCAGAAAAACTGATTGGCTTTTTAGTCTTGTTTGTTTAATGATGATAAAACAAATACATTATTTTGGTCGATTTGTTTTCTCATAGAGGAGTCTATTTATTGTATTGAAAAACCACTTCTAAAGGAGAGTTTTGGGAGAGGTGTATGGAGAAAAAATATAGAGTTTCACTGTATAGTTTTTAACAGAGAAATAATGAAAGGATGCGGCTCTGGTTCATAAGATCCCTATGGTGTGAGTTTAGCGAATGTTTTTTCTTTTTGTCTCATATGTATCTCGTTATGTTTTTCAGTTCATTCATAATCATTTCAAGCTGAATGCTTTTGCAGTAGGAGAGGTAGAATCCAATTTGTTGCTCTGCCTTGGGAAGCATTCAGTATTTGTGTAATTTTCTTCTGTTGGAAAGGATTCATTGTTTAATGCCCTTTTCAGCTTTCTTAAACAGTCTTTACATTCCATTTAATTTCAGTTTAATTGTTAAACTTCATTCCTATCTCGCCTTATGAAATAATATGTGCCTTTGATTAAATCTCTGCTCTTGCTGTCTTTGCCCCATACAGCCCAAAAAAACCAGTCATTTATTAAAAACATCATTCATATCTATTTACTAGCCTAAAATCATTTCCCATTTTCAGTCATCTCGCACCCTATTGCTCATTTTATCGAGATTGACTGGAGAGAGCCCTCTCTTATCCTTGTAGGGCTAGCTACGAGGCTGAGCATGGTTTGATGTTGCCTTGAGTTTTACCTTCCTCAGCCTGAGGCATATTCGAGCGCTAACACTATGTATTTAATCTCTGTCACCTTCCTTGTGAAAGAATGATCTGCTTTGGATATGATCTTGACCTTTTGGCTTGTTGTACTCCTGGTGTCGTGAACAAAAGATAAAATAAACTGCTGAAAGGTCTGTCTCATAAACGTTCTGGCGTTTTCAGGTCTGTTGTCTGGTGGAAAACACTTCAGGGACATGGTGCATAATAAAGCTGTATGGGCACCATGTACTTGATGAAGGACAAACATTCTACTGATGAAAAATCCAGATATTACCCTTTGCCTGTGCTTGGGATCCTTGGATCGGTCCTCGGGGTCTGTAATCTGCTGCTTTGTCTCTGAAAACATTGACTTAGGGCTCGAGATCTTCATTAGCTTCCCTCAATCTTCCTACTTGTACTGAATGACTCTGCCTTTTCATTTCGCTTCTGACAGGGTAGCTCGGATTTTTAATAGCGCTGGAAGGTTTTCCGTAGAGTTTTGGATCCTGTTCTTTAAAGAAAATCCTGTCAGCCGCTTTCTTTGACTATCCCATGGCAGTACCAACTCTTGGATTTAATATTGTCTGCACAGCTTTGCGATGTAGAATCATGGTGGTCTTTCTCCTTTGGAAACCCTGCAAAACAACAAACTAGTCAAGAAAACACAGATGGGGAGACGGAAGTGGTGTGAATGGATGAGATGATCATGCAGCGGACGGAATGGGGGAAAAAACACGGAAAATGGTGGAAAAACCATGAACAGTGGACCAGAAGATGTTGCATGCGGCAGAGCGGAGGATTACGTGAAAAACATTAAAAATCGCGAAGAATGGAGCAATATATGCAACAGAAAGGCATGTGCACGGAGGGTGCACGTGGGATGCTGACGTGGAGGGACCGGTGGGTAGGGTGATCTGGACCGTTGATCGGGCATAGATCAACGGCGAGGGCGACACATGGTGGGTCTGCGGGTGCAGCGGAGACCGACTAACGAGCGAGCAGCTTGGACGAAGGGAGGCCGTCGGATGAAGATCTTGAGATCAAACGGTGGTCGTGGATTTCGCTGGGCGCCCCGTATCGAATTTTAATGTGCGAAATGAGGGTGGTTTTGCCCCCGTATAGATGCCACGCGTCATTTACTGAGTGGAATCGCTGGCTCTCTGGGGAAAACCGCCTGCTGCAAATGGGTGGTGCGGAAAATACCGGTGGGTTTGGAGGTATGACGTATGGCTGGCGGGGTCCATAGGATAATTCGCGCACCGCATCGTTCGATCTACGGAGTAGATCGACGGTGGAGATTCGTCGAAAGATTAAACTGGCGGCAAACCTTAGAAATTAATTAAAAACCCGAAAATGTGATTTAACATAGGATTTTTAAATGTTTTTGGGTGGAGAAAATGTTGGAGGGGGATAGGCGCCCGATAGGTTTAGCAGGTGGTCCCAGCGCCGGGTTTTATGGAAGAAAAATGGGCGCGGGGCTATCAGAAGAAGGGCTAGGCCTGTTATAAGGTCAGAATGAGGATTTTTAAGCCATTTCAATGCATTCTGAAGCCTCCAAAGGGTAACGACAGGAAGATTAAGGGGATAATGGAGGAGTTAAAGGGGGACTTTGACAAAGGGAGAGGGGGGAAAGTGATATTTTGCAAAGGTATAAAGGGAAATAATGGACCTTTTGAGAAATGGATCAGTAGAGGGACTATATTTTAGGCACAGTTCACAGAGACTTCAGAGAGGATGGGTTTTCAGGGGAAAGGCATCCCTTGAAGGCTCCCAACAAACTAGCCCCCATCTTGCTTGTCAAGAATTTCATAGGGGGGCTAACATCACCGACCGAGCTGGGCTGGCGATAGCTACTAGCCCTGATCCATGATGGTATCTTATGGATCCAGGACCACATTCCCATTGATGCCACGCTCATTCACCATATTACTGGTCTCCCCGTGGAGGGGATGAATCCCATGGAGCGCGCCAACAAGAAGTATGAGCAACAGATCACTGATAAGGTGCGCGACGATTACCATGTTGAGCGGAATACTAGGGGGTTCATGATTAGCACCATTACCGACCCTGTGTAATGTTCCAAATTTTTATGGAACATGAAAAAATTTTGTTTTTTCTTTAGGAGGGGAATAAATGGGTAATAAAACCCATTGATAATAAAAATCTTAATAAGGAACCCTTATCATGTAAAAAGGGATCAATAAAGAACTGGATTTCATACCCCATGTGTGAAAAGAGACACTTTGCAGGTGGATAATCCTAGAAGAAGCCAAGTTGACTGCGCAGATTGAGAAGATAAGGATCACTTGGTGGGCTAGCACAGTTTTCATGAGAGGGAGATCATTCTAGAGAGGAAACCCTAAGGTGTGGGGCCCATGACAAAGCACCCTTCACTTGTTTAAAAGGAGAACAAAACAACCATTCTCATTCATGCTTTTGATTATCATTTTTCTTGTCTTCTCAAACAAGAGCATTCTCTGGCTGTTTAGCTGAGATGCAGTGCTGCTAGCACTGGGTGTTCCCAGGCGAGAATCCCATCTCTTCCATGGAGTAGCTCTTGGAAGATCTTGTTCTTCATTTTCCCCATATTCTGGCTTGAGGCCAAAGTATTCCATTCAGCTCCAGCGTAGTCTCCATTGGTGGTTGAGTTGTGTTGGTGAGTGTTGCAGGGGAGGGTTTCTCAACACCACTTCCGGCATTGTATTTCAGAGGAGGGAGTCTCCATTCCTTTGGGAGATCAGTGAGGGAGTTTTGATCTTCATTCCATCATCTTTGGCATCAGGCCAATCATTTTCCATCAGCAGAATAGCATCCCTCTTCCTTGACTACGCAGTTCATAGAGAGCATTTGCAGTGAGGGTTGTAGTATTTAAGTGGGTGGTGAGATCTTCAATGAAAGGATCAGCCTTTCATTTGGAAGATTGAACAAAGGATTTATTGCAGCAAAGGAATCATATTCAGAAATCTTCTTCCATTTCCATTTCTATTGATTTGCTGCAGCTACCCAGCAACTCCAACATTTTGGTAAATTTTCCATTTTGTCTAATTTCATCCAATCCCCTTAAGGGATTGTTGTATAGTATTTTCAGGGGTTGAAGCCTTGCTCCCCCATCTTTATTTGAGCTTACATTGTTGTATCTTTCATGTTCATATATTTACTGCTGCAGTACCTCCCATAGACTGCACAGTCTTAGTAGAAATAAAATATGTGAGCAGTGCTTTCACCATTCTTATGTACATTGTCTCCTTGAGATTCTTTGGCTTGCTTTAAGTAAGAGATGCCTCAAGATTTTGTCTACATTTTCTGCTGCACATATATTTATAGATTGATTTCATCTTCATGTGACATATCTCCTTAGAAATAACGCTATCATTTCCTTTATTGAGCAAAGTGTTGTTGCAGCCCTCTTCATTGGGCCCTTTTCTGAAGATATAGGTGAAGGAGGCTTGTCTCAAGCTCCTAGAAGGATTTTTTTTTAGTCCACTTCAGGATTTCAGCTCTAGACAGATATATGTTAAGGATACCACACTAGGGATCAAATCCTGTTGCCTCCATTTCTGGGAAATGAGTTTTCCAGGCTTGGGTTGCTAGTCATTCCTACTAGGAAATTTCACATATCTGTAGATAGAGTCTGCAAAGGGCCAGAAAGCCTCCGGATCTCACCCTTCATTAGAAGGTGACATATCCGGTAAATTCCCCCGCAGTCCATCTCTGGCACAGACTTGTGATATTTCTAAAAAAGGAATATTACAGTGGCATCAGAGCATCTTTCTTGGCTCAGCCTGTGACCTTCAAAGCCCAAGAAAGATAACAGAAGATGAAGAGGATGAGATTGATCTCATCCATTTTTTAAAAGAAGAATAACCTCCCTAAGGATGAATAGCAAACATAAAAGGAAGACCCCTGCACTTCCTATTCTCATCTAGAAGGAAATAAGGAGTTGAGCAGGAGAGAGACTCCATCTCTTGGAAGAAAGGAGAAGAAAATACTCACAAGTCTTCTTCCCAAATCTATGCAAGGCACACATGAAGATTTCAGAAAGGTTAGGAGGGAGATTTATGGATAATCTCAAAGAGGGTTTGAAACTGAAGGAAGCCCTATATTTTCACATGGTGAGGGTAATCATGCAGCCACACACCATGATGAACAGCGCAGTCAAAGGCCTAGCATTTCTGTGAGGGAGATGAAAGAAGGAGGAAAGGTGACTAAGGAGGAAACCCTTAGTGATTTCTTGAAGGAGTATGAGTCTCACACTCATGGATTCAGAAAACAGCCCACTTTTTCTAAGTTTTGCAAGAGCAAGGTGAAAGGGAAGGAGCAGCAAGATAGATTTCATCTATCTACTTTTGGAGGTTCACCTTCATATTCAGCCACAGATTGGGTGGAAGAGCCAAACACCTTCCAACAATAGCACCACATTTCAAAAGAAGAAATCATCAAATTTGCAGCGCTGCATTTGAGAGGTAAGGCTCATGCATGGTGGGAACTTGAGTCCATTTCTTTTGAGAATGTTAAAGCTTCATCTTATGTAAATTTCACTAAGTCATTGGTGAAAAGACTTGATCATAACATTCTTGAAACTCATGTGATGGAGTTAAATCAAGGGGCTCAAACAAAAACCTTGCATAGAAACACAGAACCACCTCAAGAAACCCTTGGAGGAGCTAAAAACTTGCATCAAGCCTTGTTGGAGGCCAAACTTTCATCCCACACCTTTGAGCAACAAAACAAAGAGCTCTCTTTTTCAAAGGTGGATCAGATTATTGGGATGTTGCCCAACTATATTGCAGAAACAGAGGGCAACAGCGCTGCCAAATCTAGAGATCATCTAGTACCTCATGCAGAGGAAGAAGGAGCTTTTGCTCTAAATAGAGGGATTCTCATGTCTTTGCAAGAAGGTCCTCAGGATCTCATGCATGGAGATCAAAGCACACTTCATGATTCACATGTGCCATGGAAGATGAGGTGTAAAACCATGAAGATTCAGGAAGAAGATAGAGGAGAGACCCAACACCATATGATGAGGAGGGCCCATCTCTATCCATTTTTGGAGGTCATTACACCTAGGAAGGTGATTGAGCTGCGCAGTGGAAGCATGGATAAGGTTGTTCATCCATGTATACAGTCATCTTTAAATGAGAATGTCTCATTGCGTGGAGACATCACGCCAACGAGGCCACTAGTTCAGAAGAGGAGGATAGATGCTTCAGACATTGAGGCATCAATCACTGATTTCAGCAATGTGGAGCCCTTGGGACAGCTTGTTGCAACACTGGGGGTTTTGGGTAAAACCAAAGCAGAGGGTAGCATCCCCTCACTATCATTCTTACCCACTCTCCTTTCAGTACTTTCACTGTGGCAGGGGAAGCAAGGGAGGGACAGCAGCCTTCCCACTTGTACAGTTGGCATGGGAGCAGTATATGCACACCACTCTTTGGAGGAATGGGCACAGTCACTTCTTTTCCTTGGGAGGAAGAGGAGAGATTCATCTATGATTTGATCCCTTTGCATGAGCAGAAAACATGGTAAGGATATTGTTCATTTATATGATTTACATGTTGATTCCTTAACCATGTATATGTAGGATGTTGCTCCAAGGAGGAGCATTCTTTTTCAAAGGCTCTTTGGTCTACTTGGGGCCAAGAGCATAGTTGATGGTCATCCCCTTGATGGAATTGGGGGAGATTTGTATTTTGGGGGACATGCTCACCATGCATCATACATCACTCATTTTTTCCAATTGTAGGAGGAGAACGTAGCAGCAAACTGATGGTTGAGGAACCACATCTTTTGTCATTCTCTATTGCAGTTTATGCTCAACCTGCATTGGTTGCATATGAGGGATCATTGCCCCACTCACTCGCTACATAGGGTATCCAGATTGAACAAAGGATTTATTTCAGCAAAGGCATCATATTCAGCAAGCTCCTTCCATTTCCAGTTCTATTGAGTTGTTGTAGCTGCCCAGCAACTCCAGCATTTTGGTAAATTTTCCATTTTTTCTAGTTTTCATCCAATCCCCTTAATGGATTGTTATATTGTATTTTCATGGGTTGAAGCCTTGCACCCCCATATTTATTTGAGCTTACATTGTTGTATCTTTCATGTTCATATATTTACTACTGCAGTACCTCCCATAGACCGCGCAGTCTTAGTAGAAATAAAATATGTGTGCAGTGCTTTCACCATTCTTATGTACATTGTCTCCTTGAGATTCTTTGGCTTACTTTAAGTAAGAGATTCCTCAAGAGTTTGTCTACATTTTCTGCTACACATATATTTACAGATTGATTTCATCTTCATGTGACATAGCTCCTTATAAATAACGTTGTCATTTCCTTTATTGAGCAAAGTGTTGTTGCAACCCTCTTCATTGGGCCTTTTTCTGAAGATATAGGTGAAGGAGGCTTATCTCAAGCTCCTAGAAGGATTTTTTTTTATTCCACTTCAGGATTTCAGCTCTAGACATATATATGTTAAGGATCCTAGACCAGAGATCAAATCCTGCTGCCTCCATTTCTGGGAAATGCGTTTTCTAGGCTTGGTTTTCTAGTCATTCCTACTAGGAAATTTCACATATCTGTAGACAGAGTCTGAAAAGGGGCTAGAAAGCCTCCGGATCTCACCCTTCATTAGAAGGTGACATATCCGGTAAATTCCCTCGCAGTCCATCTCTAGCACAGACTTGTGATATTTCTGAAAAAGGAATATTACACCCTGGTGCTCGCATGGGTACCTTTTTTCTGGCATGTAAAATGATGTTTAAATGCTAGGTTATGACCATCCCTGCTTATGTAATTTAGTTGGTTGGCTACTGCAGAAAAGGGGGCTGCTTCAACTAGTCCTAGTTGCTTTGCAAAGAATTTTTAAAGAATGTGCGCGAGGCTCAGGATCATGGAAGGACTTTTTGCTACTCCTGGTTGCTGCTCCTCATTGCATTGGTCACATGGGAAGCCCCTAAAGACTCGATCCTCCCTGAGCTCGAGCTAGACATGTGCGAGGGGGCACGATACGCGAATTTGTGGGATTCAAAGGATGAGTAGCGCATTGAGGATAATTAAGTCTTCTGGGTCCTATTTCAAAGCGGGCTCGCAGCAGCAATCCACTCCCAACCGCGCTTGTCACCAGCCATCTATGACAAGTACAAGAGCATCGCAGAATTCTAGGTCACAATGCACAATGTGCAGATCCAGGGCCGTAAGGATCTAGCGTGGGTATCACTGCCATACATGGTCACCACCAAGGAAATCGACCGACTTATTTCCACTTGGCCACCACACTGGAGACTGGGCTTCAAATCAAGTACCGCTAACACTGCAGGAACAAGCACCGCCCCGAAAACTACCCCGTCTGATACCACCACAAAGGCAGAAGGTCATCGCAAGGGTGTTGAGAAGGGTGCCTTGCCAGATTCGCAGTAGGATTTGTAGCAGGATGTGGACACAAAGGATCTGGATGTGCAGGGCGCTAATTCCCCGCATGGTACAAAACATAACACCAACCCTCTCAAAGGCCAACGAAAGAAATGACGAGCTACAAGGCCCGACAGGGAGACTAAAGTTACTTTGACGGAGGAAGACCTGGAGTAGATTGCAGATGCCGTCACCCTTGCTTCAGAAGATAGATGGCTTGCGTTGGAAGAGCAACAGAAGGTCGCGATCACTGCACTCCAGTCTGAGCTCCAAGCTCCAAGCTCAAAACCGGTACCCTGCAGAAAAGCATGATTCAAATGAGGCTGCCCCTAGCAACCAACAGTGAACTGATCGTCACAACTGAAAGTTTCCTCTGCCCCCTGCCAGGCACAACATTCATCTTAAGCCTGCCTACCTTGTGTGCAAGTCCAGGCCTGCGCAGAAGTGAAATTGAATTTGGCCTGGCTTCCACACGAACCGCTACAGGTCCTCCATGCATCCCTCTTCGAGTAGATCCAATACAAAGACCGTCAGGTGCATCAGCAGCTCAATACAGTTGAGCAGAAGATCATGGAAAATACCACTGAGGTGGCCCAAGTGCAGACTGCATGCACCCTTGCCGCCACGTAGTAGACCGAGCTGGAACGTCTAATCAGTAGGCTCTACGCAGAAGTGGATGAGGATATTCTGGCCTCTGCCACCCCCCAAGCCAAGATTGAAGGACTATTTGTAGCCTTGAAGACTTCTAGGACTGAGATTCAGAATGTCAAGACAGAGATGGAGCAGCAGATTGCTGCCTTGCAGGCAAAATTGCAGCTGGAAACTCCCCCTAAGGTACGCGCTCAGTGAGCTGCGCTGGCTATAGAAGACACGAATGCCATTATTGCTCAGATTTCTCAGGGCGCTGAATTTCTTGAAACAGCTATGCAACTGTGGACCAAGGTGTAGCGTGACCCTCTCCTACGTGAAATCACCCAAGAGTTTTCAGAAGGAAGAAGAGTTCAAGCAGATGGAGGCTTCAATGCCCACTCTGGTCCCCACTCAACGCCTGGCATGACTGCGTACCAGCCATGCACTTAGAGATGACCTTGAAGAGCTTTGCCACAAAAATAAGGTTCTCAATGACCACCTCAAGCCATGGGCTGATGAAGCCCTCAAGTTATCTCAAGAAGTGGATGTTGCAGTTAAACAACTGAACCAGGCCCTAGAAAGTGTCACTGCTACTACTGAAGTTCCAACTTCGCAGAAGTTGGTGGATATTGCACAAAATGCTGCTGCACAAAGTGAAGGAGTGTTGCCCCCTCTGGTTGATGCAATCAAGCAGATTCAGGTGAAGATGAAAACCCCACGGCCGTTGTGACTCGTGATGAGTCACAAGATTGTGTTGGGAGCCTGTTGGAACGAGGTTCCCTAAGATGCGTTTTTTATACAATTTTGTAATAGTTGGTCTTGCATAGGGGTTTTTGGGCGGGTCAAATCCCCCAATGATTTGTAATGGGTTAAAGGCTAAACCTAGGGTCCGCAAACCACAGTTTGCGGGCCATAGGATAGAAAACGCTACAATGATATAAATAGATAGATAGTTGGGTCTAGAAGGTAAGAAGAAGTAAGATTGATGCTATGTGTGAACTGTTGAGATATGTTTTGGGTTGTTTTGGGTAAGGACTCCTGCTGGCTATGTGTGGGGAGATCCTCAGTCCTGCTGTGTGGGGACCCTGCTGGCTATGTGCGCGAGCTATGTCTTGGGTTGTAATTGGGTTTTTTTGGATACTAAAGAATGCAGAATATACTTGAAGTATCTTGTGATGTCTAAACTGATTGTGCTTACTACTGAAGTGCATCTAGGTTATTGATTTAAGCCGCGAATGTATATGTGATCTATAAATTAGCTGCAATTATAAAGTTTTGTGATAGTAATTGCTGATGTGCACGTGGATGTGAATGTATTGATCTAATTCGTTAATGATAGTAGCTTTATTATGGGTACATGTTGATTATATTTTAAAAAGCCTAATAATAGACTCATTCTATTCGAACCTGATAGTTCAACGAAGATCTACCTTAATTACCTACTCTCTCCTAGGGTGCGGAAACCTGGTTCCAACACCCTCCCATACTACTTCGGGTGAGACCTTGGCCTGCGAAAGCAGGTCATTGCGGAAAGGGCCAGTAGTATAGGGGTTTTTTGGAAAACCTTAACCTCTGAACCTGGGTCAAGACCCCTCAAGCCAATAACTGGTAACACAAAATCCACCCTCCACCATCGCGCCATAGTTGGTTCTTAATCCTTATGGGAGGACACATATATTTAAAGTTTATTTGTTCGGCATTTGGGAGGTGGATCCGGGCAATTAGCCCCAGCCCAAAGTTACATGTTGGACCATATTTCCACATCTCATAGCGGAGGAGCGAATTTGGAAGAGGGCGGGGTGGTAGCCCCAACTCCAGGTCTCATTACACCCACATAATCACTGGTGAGAGCTAGTAGAGTGAGGACGGGGACCAAACCCAACCCTAGGTCATGTTACCACACATACTATTAGGGTCCTATAATAATAGGGTTCATAAATTTTGAATTGACTTTGATAGTCTTGTAAATATGTACATACCTTGCTTTCTGCAAGTTGTTTTCCCACATTTTGAAAAAAATGAAAAATAATAGAAAGCCAAAAAGAGGGTAAAAAGTCCTAAAAGAAAGATCAAAGGACTTAGAAATATATAGACCCCAAAAGAAAAAGGAGAAATAAGACATGAAAGTGAGCAAGTCCAAATGCCACTACTTTTTCTTTTACTGCAAGAATAATGATTATGTGAAAAGTGTCAATAAATGCCATAATCCATGATCAGTTAAACAGTTTAATCTTAACTATTCAGTATTCAGTATTCTAAACTATCAGTCAAAAGGCTCAGAGCATTTCTCTGACTTTTGTTGGGACCGAACCCAAGGCTCGATGACTAGTTAGCTAAAAATGTTGAATTCCCACACTAGACCCGCATTCATCAACATTTACCCTTCATTCATAAATCATGATCCCTTTTCCTAAGTAAAAACCCATTTTTACTTAGTAAAATCTAAACCCTAAATAGCTAATCTCATTCCCTTTCAAAAAATCATTCATAAATCCTCAAAATGCATTTATCCTAAGTATAAGTGAAATAATATTAAAAAGACAACAATACTTTACTTTGTCTATGATTTACACTTTACTTAGAGTTAACATTTGTTTTGTTTCCATTACACTATTACTTTTTTCATATTAACACCTAACCTATTATATTAAATCCCTAAAGTTTAGGCCAATGTTAAATATCCCCCATGTGTGCAAATATAAAAAACCCCACCTAATTATCCCACTGGTCTAAACCTATCCATAAACAAATATCCCGCCCCTATAGTTTTCAAACAAATGCCAAAAACATTTTTAAAAAAATATATATAATATAACTGGTGCCTGCATATATATTTATTGAAACATTTCATAAATATTTTTATTTAAAATATACATTATATTTTCTCCCTCGCCATTATATAACCAAAGTATAAACCTACCCCTCCGTTATATCATATAAACTAGGGTTTAAACGTATTTAATGTTTATTTCTAAAAAATTTATAACTCATCCCCACATTGATAAACCCCTGGCCCCACTACTATTCTGGCGCACCTTCCCAACAGATCTGGACCGTTCACATTTAACCTCGAGATTCGACGGAGAGGACACCATATCGCATAGAAAAGTAGTGTGATCGTCCCTGTTCCATTTCTACACGAAATGGGTGTTATTTTAAATTTATCTCTCCTCCACGTGCCCTTTACGATTTGGATCGCATGGGTTCAAGCCAAAACCACTTAATTTCAAAATTCCACGCGATAACCACTATGGTTTTTAATCCCGTGAACCTGAAACCACCCTCCAGCCTCATGTGACCAGCGTTCAATGTAGAGTTAATGAAACCAAAAATGCCCAATAAACTTACGAAACTATGTTCATTTACTTTTATACTGCCCATAAGCTCTATGTAAACCCTTGATTGTTAAAATGAATCCTTTTGCATCGCTTTCAAGCCATTGAGCCTGCAAAACTCGACCAACAACCATTGAATACTGTTGAAAAGCTTAGTATATCTCCAAAGATCAAACAGGAGTTGTTCGACCTATTCAAAAGACTACAGGAATTGTTTTAGATCCCTATACCTACGCATAACAGGTTTTTTCCTCAAATTAAGTCTGTTTTCCAATTAAAAAGCCTTTTAAAGACAAATTTCACTCAGAAATCCATAAATATTAAAAGAAATTTGTCAAAATAGCCCTAAAAAAAGCCAGACCCTATCATTTTTTTTCCAGAAACCCTGTTTCTCTGCTGCACACAATTTTTGAAGAAATTTGTGAGTTTTTACAGCTTGATGAACTGTTTCAAGTTTTAAATCAAACCAAAAAACCTCTGCAGGTATCCAAAGCCTCTATAACCTATTTCAGGAGATTTTCAGCCCTATTTCTCAGTAAGATACTCAATAAACCCTTGTTTCTTGTTTTAAAACCAGTTAAAATCTTGTAAACCTCTTTCACAAACCTAATTGAGAATAAAGCCCAAAGAAAAAGGCTATACTTTGCCAAATTTATCCAAGAAATCCTCTGCTAAAGTAAATTGCTTCTAAAAACTATCTAAACTTGCAGAAGTAGCCCAAAATTCCTAAAAAGAAGAGCTCTAGCAAGCTTGAAGCTTCCAAAGTACCTAAACCAACCCCTTCCATGACTTCAAATACTGCTATTGTTGTAAATCCTCTTCAACCACCTGTTGTTGATGTTGAACACATCCCACTAGCTGATACTGATTATAAGATAATAGATCCCATTGTTGAAGTTAACCTACTAGATATCCATAACTGGTGCTATGAGAATTCATTATACAATGAAGAAGAAGTCCATATTTGGGAATCCCACTTGCCCAAATATGTTGTCCCTTTAACTCACCCATGCCATGAAGTCATTAGGTTATGTCAACAACATTATGTGCCTGAGCAAAGAGCCATTGTAAATTCCAATAAATAAGTGCTTTTTTACCATTACTGCAGAATCAATTAACCAGATGCTACAGCTTCAGCCTAAACCCCAAGCAGTGCCTTTATCTATAGAGGCCCTCACCAAGTTATATATTGGCCTAGATTTTCCCAAGAGATTCATGATTTTTCACACATTTATGCCTTTACATGTAGAAATTCCTAAGCTAAATCCCCCATATTCTACTGCTAAATTCCCTGAAGGTTCAATACATGTGATTTCCATGCTTTCCTTCATCCTTGGATATTTTACTGATGAACACACAAATGAGTCCATCTTGGGGTTCTTATCCACCTTTTCCCCAGGTCAACCACCATCAGTAATCTTTGATTATGTTGGTTTCATTGCAGATAATATTCATTATCAATTGACCAATTTGCAAATTGAGGGAGTGTTCAGAAATACCTCCTTCCTTTTCCATATGTTTTTATACTTCCAATCAGATAATTTTCCAGTTACTCTCCAAAAACTTGACATAGAGGGAGATCCTCTATCTGTCATTTTTTGGACATCCTTGCTTAGGAAAGAATGTACAGATTTCAGTTATTCAGAATTTTCAGAGTTATTTTTACATCCAGTGATCACAATGTTAACCAAAGTAGAGCAGCCAAGAATAAATGAAGAAATGAAAAAGATATTGCAATTGTCAGAGAAGAGTAAGGTTGGTGACTGGTATTTGTATGAAAAATATACTGAGATCAGAGTCTTTGGGTAAAACTTGTTACCTTACAAGTTACCCAAACATCCTTCAATGAGGATCTTTGCCTTGGAGTATATCAGGCAGACCCTAAACTCTGATTCCATAAATTTCATGGCAGCTAAGAAGAAAACCCAATTCAAACTAAAGAATCAGATAGGGCCATTTATATGCAATCACAGGGATGCAAATAAAGAAGCATCAAATCAGCTATTGGAATTCAAAATGGAAGAAATTTTTCCTTGGAATTATGATCCACAAGGGATCTTGAGTAAGCTAAGGGTTAAATGAAATTTAACACCCTTCATCCATGAAGAAAAACCAGAAATAGAAAATTTTGCAAATCATATTGAATGGACTGAAAACACTTTAATAGGTGCGGTGAACAAAGCTAATACTAGTCATAATTTAGAGACTGCAAATCAGCCATAAAATTCCACTAAAAGAGTAAGGGAAGAAGGAGCCTATGTGGCAAAAACTACAACTGAAACCAAGTTCAAGCTCATATATAACAAAAGGCCCAAGTTAGATTCAGAAATTAAAGGAAAAGTAACAATTGATGTGGAAGAAACAGAGCTTTTAAATACCAATATAGATTTTCCAGAGACAAATGTTGCTACTATGATTATCTATGAGCCAACTACTAAAAATCAGAATGAAGAACAAATCAATAATGAAGACACACAATTGATGGAAAGACAACAAAGCATGGAAACCTCTTCCTCACAAGCAGATGAGGAAAAAGATTTGGATATCAAAGAAAAATATAAGCAGATTAAACTAAAGAATGAAGAGATAAAGAATAATATTTATTCTCAATATCTCAAACAGACTCCAAGTGTGAAAAATAGGCTCCTTTCTGCATTTGATTATTCTAATCAAAATCTAATCATGTTAGTGTTACAGCCCATAGTCAAATCTCCAAAGACAGTGGAATATTATAAGAAAGTTGATTTGGAAGTCCAGACAAATAAGATCCATGCTCTTGATCAAATTGAGTTCCATAGATAGACCTCTGAAATGTTATATTCTACTGTCACAAATAAAGCCATGAGTGCTCAAAAGCTCCAAAACACCATCTCCAACATGCAAGATCAGATGAAGATGGACAAGGCCTCATTGTATGCCAAGGATCTAAGGATAAAAGCCTTAGAAGAACTAGTGTTGCAAGTGGGATATGACCCTACTAATATCAAAGCAGCAGAATTATTGGTGATGAAGAAAAATGAAGATATAACAGCTTTGAGGAAACAACTCAAACTTCCTCAAAGTGAACATCCTCAAACAAAAGAAATCATACAGGAACGGAGTGAAAAATATGACATGATGAATTTAATTCTTTAGTTGGCAGCCCACGTTAAGGAGATGGAGATTTAGATAGACAAACTTTTCCAGGAGAAGGAAACAGTGAAAGAACCATAGATTCCTACAGTTATTCCTGTAATTACTACAGCAGTGCCTTCAACTTTAGTTGAAAAGTTGGCACCCAAAGAATCACTGGCTCCTGCAGTGCCAGTAACTTCTTCCACAACCTCAACTACTGAATCATCTACAACAGCAGTATAGCCTACAGATGAGGCCAGCAAAATAGTGAAAGAAATGGAAGAAATTTCTTTAAAGACAAATGAGATTAACAGGTTGACAAAGATGGTAGAAAATCTTGAGAAGTCAAATAAATTGGCTCACATAAATGCAACGAAACATGCACAAAATGCCATCAAACTGAATGAAGAGTTGAAGAAATTGCAGAAGGAATTGACATTAAAAGAGCAAATATCATACATCAAAAATCACCTTTGGAACAATGTCATTGAAGGCATACATGATGTATGGCCTTCAATTCAGGTAATTTTTTAGCAAAGAGAGTTATTACTAAAAGCACAAGCAGAAATTCAAAAGACTCAAAGTGAACTAGCTGACAAACCAGAGAAAGCTTTAAGGATGATCACCTTCCTTAACAACAAAAACAAACAAGAGTTAGAAGAACTCAAGCTTACAGACACGACTAAAAATATTCTAGAAATTAGGAAAGTAACTACAAAGAAAAAACTGATGAGGCAACTGGAAGAAAAGTATGAGCGTATGAATACTACCATAACCAGGTTTATGGTTAAATTTACAAATTTGAGGCAAAAAAGACTTCCTAACATTATGGTCATTAATGATAAATTGATGCCTCAGAATGACTATGATAATAATATTAGAGAGTTTTCAAAAGAACAAGTAAATAAACCATCAGGTCAAGGCATTTGAACTGGAAAAGTGTTACTCAAGAGTTTTGAAGACTTATTCTACTTACAACATGAGATAAAACACTTGTTTGTCATGAAGCCAACCTTTGCTAGATATACTGAAGCTGATGAAAACTTCAAGAAATTAAAAAAGATACAAATTCCTAAAGATGAGGATTGGCAAGCACTCACAGATTATTATTAAGGATAAAAGACAAACAGATGAAATGAGAAGAAAATTGTTTTCTGATTTATAGTCAAAACAGAATTTTTACAGCAGTAAACAATTTTTTATTATGGTTAAAGAGTATCAGAGTTTAGAGAGTATTAGTGAATAAAGATAATTAGAGAAAGAGTATTAGACAAGGCAGATCAGATTCCAAAAAATATCTAAGAGCCAGCAAGGAGGACACCAAGGCAGTCAGTTGCATCTTATCCTCAAAATAGTTTCTATTTATTTTGGATAAATAGGACAGCTTGTTGATTTGTTAAGTAGTTGTCTCTATTATTGTTGTAAAGATATTCTATTTTCCTAAGATAATTCCTATAATATTTCTAGGATATTTTGTAAAGAAATATGTATAAATACTTTATCTTTAGAAATATTTTGGGTGGAATAAAATTGTTGGAGATTGTTATAGTCATTTCTTCTTGGACTTCAAAGCTTTTGTGTGTCAAATTTCGAGTTAGCAGGCTGGATCAAATCAATTGGCATCATACTTCAGGAATCCTGTGATGAGCTATTTGGAGTAAAGTATTTCCTCACTTGTCATTTTTATCTTTCTTTGTTACATGCATCCATCTATGTTTATTCTAAATCTGACTGTATAACTAGGAGCATTACTACAGGGTTTGTTAAAAGCACCCTGTTTTTAACTAGTTATCATTTATATGCTTTCCTCTGATTTCCAGTGTAGGGAACCCTTAATTGCTCTCTCTCTCGTTTGACCTCTTCCTACTACTTCCTTTTCCGGATCAAAGGTTTCTTAATTTCCCTTTATCCCAATCATACCACCTCATAAAAACAATTTTCCAAGATCTTCAAGGGTTATCTATCTTGCCCTGAAAACATTTGACCTTTTGTCTTTGATCCCAGTCCTGTTTGTTTGATTTTGAATCTTTAGCCCAATGGACAAATAAATTTCACACTATCCTTCCTTTCAGGTGATTTTTTCCACCAAATCTACTAAAACCAAACCAAAGCTGCACATTCATAACTATCCTAATATTTACAAATTGAAACAAAGTTAAATTTTAAAGGGACAGCCATCTCTAAACCCTAGGAAGGCTAGATCCTAGAGTTTGAATTTGGTTTGTGGTTACCTCTAGTATTCTTTGACTAAAAACCAAAATCTCACAACTTTAGAATTACTAGAGTGAAAACACATACGACCCTGGCGGAGACTATGTCGAAGGCACTACCGGAATGGGGTGGGGATTTAGCCCCAACCCCTGGTGTTATGGAACTCCACGGGACCTGGCGTGGAGCCAAGTTCAGTAGGGAAACAATCAAGAGTTGGCCTCGGGTCACAACGACTCCGCGTAACCAATGATGAAGAGATAGAGAGATATTCGGCGGGGGTGGGAAGTTGGCCTCGGCCACATCGCCACAATGTGACCACAACCCGATAAGAAAGGATTCAGCACTGGCGAGGGTGGACCGTGGGCCCCAGCCCCCAGTCATATTCACTCCATGTGGCCCTGTTTTTGTGTGTAGGCATTATTGGGAAATTTAATGACGCGACAAAATGCACCTATTTCAGAGGAAATTGTGGCACAGTTTGCAAGTTTGGCCAAATTGCAGGACAAATAGTAGAGCTTGGTTTGGAGAAGCATAACTTGCTCAATTTTCAATGTTTTTGAGCTCAAGAAGAGCCTATATGGTGGTTTTTTAGCGTCTTGGACTCATTGGCAACTTCAATTTTTTTATTTGAGCACTTTATGAAGGAATTTTGCAGGCTCAAGTCTTTTAGTGCTAGAGACAATCAATGTTTTAGAAGCAGTATGAAGGCATTTTGAGCATGGGGAGAGCCCATTCATAGGTTTTCCAACCTTCTTATTTCATCTGCAGTAGTTGTTACTTGTGTAGTGCAACTCTTTTTAGTATTTTATAATTATGTGTTCATGAGAGAATCTCTTTAAATACTTTAATGTGGAATTTTCGTATGTTTTTGTGCTTGGATATCAGGTGGAGTACAAGGACCTTATGTGTGAGTCCTTTTTATGTTGAAATTTTCATGACTTGTTGTAGGGAGTCATATTTTTGGAGTGAGAATTCTTTTTAGGAGAATGTTTCTTTGTAGGAGAAACAAGCCACTCTAGTGTCAACAACTTGTACGTATTTTCTTGCTACTAAAATCAATATAGTGGTATAGCTAATGGAGCAGGCCCGAAGACGTAGCCTAGGAGGGGTGAACTCTGCCATCAAATGTTGGTTTCTTCTCTTCACGTTTTTATCATTTTGAGTTGCATGTGAATTTGTTGCTTTCTAAAGTTCATATGAAAACCAAACTCACCATCTTGAAGAGGCTATAAATTACTTGTTTATCTTTAAAGACCCATTTTGTTTACTTGCAGAGTGTCAACAGACGGTCAGTTTTTGAGAGAATTTCTCCAATTCCAGATCAGTGTGTGCTAGATTTTCTTATTTTCCAATGCTATTTTTCTTCCACAGTTTATTTGTAAAAATCACAGTGTGAATTATTTGGTATTTGCCTTAGAAAACAACAAATAAATTTTTAAATAAATTAAGAATTAGAAAAATAAATTCATGTTGTTGTGATACATGAAATTCTCACATGGTATCAGAGCGTAAGTGATTAACCAGGAAACTCAAAAGCGGAGGAAAGAAATTTTATGCTCAAAGGGAGCAGCATGCCAAAATTCATAGAGGTTGTGCAGTTCCTTGACATGCAGGCCGAATTGCTAGCAAAAAAAATCGATTTTTAGTCGCAAGGTTGCAAAAAAATCGAATTTCTTGGGATAGTTATTCCAGCAGTCAGAGGGAGTAGCAGGAGCTCATATTTTTGTTGAGCATATTTCTAGTTGGACACAAAGGGTCTTGCAATAACAGAACCAATGTCGGTTGGAAGATAAAAGAACACACCACAAAGGGAAAGAATCTCTTAAGGAACTTTGAGTCTCGAAATTTCAAATTTCCTAGGCAGATTGGGAGTAGAAGCTAGAAGATCTGCACATTCCTAAAGGGAGTGCGAGTAGCAGAGCAACAACTAAGCAGAGGGAAAGAGGGAGTTTTAGACTTAATCATAGATGGCCACAGCAAGGCTTAGAGATCGAGATAGGTTGGATGAAGCTTCCAACTATGTCATCTGGAACGCTAGGATATCCTTCCTTCTAGATGAATATGGCATGAAAGCCTACATAGATAATGTGGTGGCAGTTCCCCAGGATGTCGATCAACAGAAATAATATAGGAAATAGATGGTGAGGGCGAGGCAGTTGATCTTGGATGGAGTCTGAGATCATATAGTATCACATGTGGTAGACAAGGGTATAACCAAAGTGTAGAAAATATCTAACACAACTCTGATACCATATAGAAATTACACCAATGGATTCAATCTGATCATGAAATGTACTAAAACAAGATATTGAATCCTTCTACAATATTTACAAAATATAAATCATAATCGCTCAGTGACATGCAAGTAAGAGAATGAAGCAAATCAACCGCACAACAAAAGTTTTTCTTGGGGAAAACAACTACTCAAAACCCCTCCATCTTTATTGTATAATCAACCAAGGAATCATGAAACAATACAATGCATGTGTGCTCATAAGAACCTCATACACCCTACCAATTGTCTCACATTGATCTAGGAAAAATTGGACCAATACATAGCCAATTTCTTGCCCACCTTCAACATGCCTTGCTCACGCAATCCCTAGGAAAAATGATTCCTATTAAATAGGAATTCCAACCTTCCTTGACTGTGCAATCCATCATGGGCATCCTATATAATTGCACTCGAGCAATTCGATAATAATACAGTTGATAGTTTAATTACCTTTAACCTTTGTCTCAATTGGGTCGTCATCATAATTGACATGAATGCAGCTATTAATAGTGAATCATCAATTACTTGGTAGATCACTACTTGTGAATTAAATCTATTTTAATTCACTTGATCTTCCACTAGCTCATCAATTAGTTAGAATAGTTAAACTGATTTTAACTCAATTAATTTGAGTTTACTGATTGCACTCACACCACACTAGTGCTACAATTTCAACTGGACCCTGTAAATAATATAATCACTCTACATGCCTACTCTTTGACCCTCCACTCGAAATTCTTGAGCTTATAACTAAGTCTATCACGCCTAGTTAACTATTACAAGTTGTTATGAGATAAGATTACAATTTATTTTCCAATTTATTTAAAAATTGGATGCCCACATTAGCACTAACGTGTCACTGAATCCTCACTCATGTGTGATTGGAATCCCACACTAGTATGTGGTGCATTTTCTTGTTGAATTTCAACACTCCCTATCAATAAGAAAGATATTATCAGCTACCTTGATCCTGCCTCTGTGGTATTCTAATTTTCTCTTCGCAAGCACCTTCGTCAATATATATGCATCCTGATCTTCCATGGGAATGTACTGCAACAACATAATGCATCTTTGAACATAATCTTTGATATGGTGGTACCGGATGTCAATATGCTTGGACCTGTCATGGAATACTGGATTAACCGAGAGTTTTTTGTAACTCTGGTTATCACAATGTATCGCCTTCAGATCCATCTGATGACCAAACAAACCAACAAGTATCTTCCTCATCCAGATGGCCTCGCATGCAGCCTGACTAGCTGCCATGTACTCTCCCTTGGTTGAACTGAGTGCAACTGATCTCTGCTTCCTGTTGTACCAAGAAATTGTTGCTGATCCTATGTTGAAGATGCCCCCTGATGTGCTCTTCCTATGTGATTGACTACTATCCCAATCTACATCGGTGAAACCTTGAAGCTTCACTTCCTTTTGTCTATCTGTACCATAATCCATACTCTGTAGTGCCCCTGAGATATCTCAACACATGCTTCCCCGTATTCCAAAAGAGCTTGGTAAGATTAACCATAGCTTGACTAAGCTGGTTAACTGAGTAGCATATGTCTGGTCTTGTGTTCACCAAATACATAAGTGAACCCACAAGCTGCCTGTAAACAGTAGCATCCACTACCTCACCTGAAGTAGCATCCTCCTTCCTCTAGTTTCCTACAAGAGGAGTCTCCATGGGTTTGCTACCCTCCATGTGGAACTTCCTCAAAATATCCTTGACATACTTTCCCTAAGATACAAATAGCTCCCCATCTCTTTTACGTATTTCCAAGCCAAGGAAATAGTGCAAGAGCTCCATGTCCATCATCTCAAACTCTCTTTCAAGATCCTCTTTGCAAGAAGTTATGAGCTCCTCATCACCTCTTAGTATCAGATCCTCAACATAGAGTACAATAATCAAAATCTTACCATCAACCACAATATGATATAGGTTTGCATCGCTTCACTCTTTGTGAAGACCAACCCGGTGAAATAGTTGTCGATCATGGTGTACCAAGTAGGAGGTGCTTGCTTCATCCCATACAGTGCTCTCTTGAGTCTGCATACATGTGTCTCCCTGTCAAAGGTCGCAAAACCTTCTGGCTACTCAATGTACATTACTTCCTCAATAAATCCATTCAGAAAGGTTGTCTTTCCATCCATTCGATGTATCTGCCACCCCATCTGTCGCATCTAGCATCAATCTGTCAGCCTATCTGATGCGCTTCCTACCATTTTTGGTGGATGGCTCTGCATGAGTGGTTTCTATCACTTCATGATCATATGCTTGTGGTTGCTCTGCATCCTGAGGTTCATCCTTTGAAACTAATAGTTCCTCATATTTATGCAAGTCAAGCTCCCTCTCAAGGGACAATCACATGGCTTTCTCCTCATCAAATTTAACATCTCTCCTAACAATTGTCATCCTGTTAGCCGGAAAATACACCCGATAGTTGTGGGGAGTATCAGTGTACCCCACAAATATCACAACCTCTACTATTGGTCTTAAATTCTTCCTGGCATATTTGGTCACATGGAAATAGATAGATGAGCCAAAAATTTTAAATATGAAACATCTGGTTTCTTATCTGAAAAATCCTCCTCTAGTGTACTCATGCCAAGTATCCGATGAGGACTACAGTTCTGCAAAAATACTGATGTGTTGCATGCCTCTTCCCGCAGATGCAATGGTAGGCCTTGATCATGTAACATAGCTCGTGTTGCTCCCACAATTGTTATGTTCTTTCTTTCTTCTACCCCATTTTTTTGTGGGTTATGAGGTGCAATAAATTATCTTTGAATTCCTTCTTTGGCGCAGAAGTTCTTGAATTCATTAGAGATATTCTCACCACCATTATCTCGCCTCAGATCCTTCACCTTCTTCCATGTATCTTTCTCTGCCAGTGATTTGAACTCACAAAAATTGGAGAACGTCTGATCTTTCTTCTGCAGAAAAAAGATCCAACACTTCTAGAAAAATCATCAACAAAAATCACATAATACATGTGCTTTGTTGTGGAAGCTGTAGAGAATGGTCCACACAAGTCTGAGTGAACTCTCTCAAGGATTGTCATTTCTCGGTTCTCCTTCTCATGAAAAGTGGCTTTAGTATACTTCCCCATGATACATCCCTTGCATGTGTCTATCTGTGTAAGAGTACCCTTTGGAAGACCTGTAGAAATCTGTTGCATGATCCTTAAATCACTGTGGTGTAGATGGCCCAATCTCCTGTGCCATAAATCACCTGTATCCTAGCTCACCACCTTCCTTGCTTTACTGCTCAATGCTACGCAGCCATCTACATCAATTTTGTAGAGGTTCTTCACATGAACCCCAATCGTCTTTACTTGTCCTGTGGCTTTGTGAGGAAAGAGCGCCTTTCCTTCACTGAAAACCACATCATATACAAGATCCTCCAACATAGCAAGTGAAACTAAATTCTTTTTCAAGCCTGGTACATGCATGACATATTTTAATATGAAAGGTTTACCTGAATGTCTCTAGAAAGTAACTGTACCAATCTCGGTACTGTTATACCTCCTGTCATCACCCATCTCAATGTTCATCTAAAGATCCTTCTCCTCCAAGCTACTAAAGAGTTCTTTGTTTCCTGTCATGTGGAAATATGCTCCACTATCCAAGTACCACATAGATCCCATCACAATTGATGCCATGCATGCGATGAGAGAGAAGTCCAACTCAAACAGTGAGGCCAAAGCTTCACCCATTTCAACTCCTAGAGCCTTCTTTGTGTTCTTCTTCTTTTGTGGACAATTTTTGGCATAGTGTCCATGATCATGACAGTGAAAACATTTCACCTTTGACATGTCATGCTTCTTTCCTTCTTTGTCGGTCTCACATTTGAATGGGACTTCTTCCCCTTGTTTTCCTTACCATCCAAGGAAAAAATTTCCTCATCATCAATCTTGGATGAGGATCCATCCCTGGTATTCCGTAGAAACTCTTCTTGTACCAAATCTGACCATAATCGCTCCCAATCTGGTAACTTCTCCCTCCCATTCACAGAGTCATGATAACTATGCCAACTCCTGGGAGGCCTATAAGTATTAGGCTCACCAAGTCATCATCAACTACAGTAATCCCAACACTTCCAAGCTCATCTCGACATTGAGTGAACTTGGTCAAGTATTTCTGGATTGTGTCGCCCTTCTCCATTTTGATTTTCCTGAGCTTGTTCTTGAGTGCCAATTTTCCGTGGTCACTGCTTCTTTGAAACATATTTGTCAAGGCCTTCCACATAGCATATGGAGTTGCCTTTCCATGGAGACTCGAGACAATATGATCTTGAAATCCCTCTAATAAGATCCTCCTCGCCTTTGCTACCTTGTTTTGCCATGCATCAAGAAGTTGGGCATCTACTGTTGTGGGCTTGGGAATGTCATTATCTATGAATTCCTTCAACCAATTGTCCTCCAACACTGCGTCAATCCTATCCTTCCATGCAATATAATTCGAACTGTCCTCGAGTGCATATTTGAGTCTCAAGCCCTTGAAAGACATCTTGATCCACTTCTAGCTCCAAAGAAAGTATCTGCAAATTTGAATATTGTTCAACACAAACTCAATTTATTCTCCACTATTGTGATTCCTGGCACTCTGATACCATGTAGAAAAACTCTAGCACAACTCTGATAACATGTAGAAATTAAACCAATGAATTCAATTCGATCATGCAAAGTACTAAAACAAGATATTGAATCCTTCTACAATATCTGCGGAATATAAATCACGATATTTCAATCACATGCAAGTAAGAGAAAGAAGTAAATTAATCGCACAACACAAGATTTTCCTAGGGAAAGAAACTGCTCAAAATGCCTCCATCTTTATTGTATAATCTGTTACGGTCCCGTGATTTGGCTGATTGGCAAGCCAAATGACAGTGTAACATCAAACCAGTCTTTGGAGCCCAAGGACCTAGCCTTCCTGGACTCAGAGAGGGCTCTCTCTATTTGTGTAAGGGATATCTGTGTGTTTTCTTATTGTGTTCTGATTTTAGGCTAGTTATGGAGTAGGTTTTTTGGTTTTGGCTTTCAGGTTGTGAGGGATGAAACTGATCAAAGATATAAGATAGATAAAAATATGTTAGATCAACTGGGCTATGGAGTCGAAAAGGTCAAGAAAGATATCAGATGGTGATACAAGGTTGTTGAAGGGCCGATTTGATTCGAGGTAGAAAGGATCTTTCGGCAAAATGGAGTAAGATGGACATCAAGTTTGTGAAAAACAAAGGATTTCAAGCATAACTAGTTTAATAGCTAACATAAACATGGTAGGGAAAACCATTAATCATGAGAAATGTAACTATAAGCTAATCAATACATAGAAATAAACATTCAAGCCATGCATAGAGATATATAACTCTCTAACTTTGGGAAATGGCTATCAGAATTTGGGAAATACACTTAAGACAGACAAACAACTCAAATCACTATGTCAGAATGCCTAAACACAGTACTTCAAGTTATTGGGCACTTTGAAAACAAGATTGCATAGTCTTAGGCAAATGGCAAGATCAGAACAAGACCTCCTTGGTTCAACAAATGAAAATCTAATCAGTCAAAGAGAAATTTCATGGATGGAGCTACGGCTAGCCATGAGTAAGCAGGGCATATCGTAAATCATACTTAGCATGCATAAAACCATGAATGAAACAAGCAACAATATCCTTAAGTTATTAAAGAGCAATCAAGAATTCTTTAATGTGACTAAGAATGAAGAAAACATGGAAGCTATGAAGAAACAAGAAATTTGAGGTGCCTCCAAGGGCATGTCTCAAATTTGTTCTCTACTTTCCTATAGCAAGAAAGAACATGGATTTATGAATGAAAACTAGGAAACAAAACAAAGAGAGATACACTATACCATTCTACCAAGTCATGGAATCCAACAACAATCCTCTTTCATCATCCAAGAACATCCAAGAGACTATCCAAAAGCATGAGACAAGTATTTCTTCCAAAGATTATATGACCATATATTGGTTCTATTCATCAATTCCAGCCTTGTTTACAATGAAAGCCTTTGGAATATATAGGCCCAAGTGAGGAAAACCTCTTAGTTCAACTTGCAATCTCATTGGCCTATCCAAAATATCTTATTTTGTCCTTGAGGCTTTGCAAAGCCCAAGGCACAAAATATCTCATAAAATATCTAAAAAATGCTAAAAGAGGGAAATAAATTGACTTTTCATAACTTCTCACGTACAAAAATAGCTAAACGCACATCAGGAAAAAGCAGTTTTGAAAGGTTCAATTTTTACAAAAATACTCAAAAAATACATCAGCAAAACGTCCCCTGACTTACCGGCAACTTTTGGAAGCCTTCTCGATGTCGAAATGAGGCTCATGATAGCTCGTTGGAAAGATCTGAGTGTCTCATTTCTGAAAATGTTCATTTTTCTCCCAACAGACAAATGGAAGTACTCCAAAAATAGGCATGTGTGTAAAAACCTAAAAAATAAGCCTTGCTGATAAACTGGGCAGAGTGTAGAAAAAGCGAGCATTTTTCGCCATTTCGGGGGAGAAAATGATCTTCAAATGTCCTGAAAATCACTGAGTATGTGCTAATGAAATTATGGCATCCAATGATAGCATTCTCATCCTTTGATGATGCCCCAAACTAAAATGGCGATGCCCATGAGTTTTGGCCAAAAACCCAAAAATGACAAAAAACCAAAATATGTCAAATTTCGCCCAAACTTGGCGAGCATGACCCTCAAGGGTTTTCAGCAACATGTTGTGAAGCAGAGGCCAAGATTTGGAGTCTTGAGGTTTCTTTTCTCAATTTTTGTGTCGGGCGCTTCCCTTTGGCCTCCTTGAGTTTTTCTTGAGCAGCCTTCAACTTCCGCCAGGCAAACTGATTTAGCTTTTTATAATGCCCCGTCATCCTCCGTTGAAGCTCTAAGTCTCTGTTTTCCCTCTCCAATTTCTTCTCCAAGTGATCATTAACCCTCTCAAGCCATGCTTCGCGATTGTTCTCTATCTCTTGTTCTAACAATGCAGTGAGAGGGGTAGATTGGAGAAGGGCATTTTCCTCTTCTTTTTGTTTCTCAAGGGCCTTTTTTAGCCCCATGGTTCTCGGCCTCTTTCGCCTAGGTTGATCTTCACCTTCACTTTCCTCAAACTCACCCATGAGTTCTTCCAAATTCACTTGGGCTTTGGAGGCCTCCTTCTTGTATTTGATCGCCCGTGTCTCATAAACATCCATATGGACACTCATTTGCTTATTTTGGATTTGCAAAAATTGATTGAAATTCCTAGTTCTACGAAGATCAGCCCTTAAGGCATCAATTTGAATTTCTCTATGGATCAAGAGATTTTCTAAGAACCAGGCTTCATTATCACTATCATCACTTTGGATTTGGATGATGTCGAATTCCTTTTCCGGTTCATGACTGATTTCTTCCTTGCCCTTACCTTTGCCTTGGGTGGCTCTTCTAGTACTCTTCCTCTTAGGAAATTTGACCATGGGCTTCTTTGGAAATTTTCCCTTACTTCGGAGGGCCCTTGTCATATTTGGAGTTACGACTCTAGGCATCCTTTTATTTTCTTTCCGGGGCTTGGCCACTTTCGGAGAAGAGAGCATGGCCCCTTGCCTCGGAGAGGCAGCTAGCACATGCTCCATGGGCTCTTTACCCTTGTCACTTTGCCCTTCATTTTTTCCAATGTCTTGGCCTTCTTCAAGGATGCCTAGGCTGTCTTTTTGCATTTCCCTTTGAGGGATGTCCTCCTCACTGCTTTGCAACTTTTTATCCTGCTGTCCCTTTTCTTCTTGAGTCAGTTGTTCCTCTTGAAGAGGTTGTTGTTCTTCACCCTGAGGCTACCTCTGCTCATGTTGTTGTAGCTGCTGTGTGTTATCTTTTGGCTGCCCCTGTTCATCACTTTCATGTTGCTCCTGTTTAGCTTCTTTTGGCTGTCCCTGTTCATCACTTTCATACCCTTGTTCAAAATATTCATGCTGCTTCTGTTCTTCCTCACTGTGATGTTGTTGTTCAGTTACTTTTGGCTCTTGTGTGTCATCATAAGGCTGCTCACCCTCATCATAAGTTTGTTGTGTGTCATCAAAAGTCTTCTCACCCTCACTATGTTGCTTTTCTTCATGCTATTTCCCTTCATCATCTTCCTCATCATCATGGCCATGTTCTTCTCCCTCTTCGGGCTCTTTTGCTTGCTCTGTGGTAAACTTGAGCTTTTTGGGAATAGGTCTGCTAGAAGAAGGTGAAGGATGATGAGTAGGAGGTGTGGGGTATGTATGAACTAGAGGGACAGTGGAGAAATCTGGATGGGTGATGAAGGTATCCCAAGAGACCTCTCTCTTTTCAAGCTGATGAAGAATGATGATTTTTATGAGAGAGTGATAGAAGATACAGGCTATTTGTTGTGAAGGAGGCTTCTTCTGAACATTGGAGGCCATTTTCTCAATGCTCTTATGTAAGAAGAAAGGAAGATTTAGCAATTTGGCCCTAGTGAAATGCATGAGCAGTCGAATGTGATATGCATAAACTCGGGAGAATCTTCCCTCACAAGTGAAGTATTTCATGATGATCTTCATGAGGGGAGCGTAGCTAGCCAAAAGATATGATAAAGGGAAAATAGAAGGACATGAATCTTTGTGCTCAGGCTTTAGAAAGGGTTTGTAATCTTCTGAGTCCAAATGGCTTTGTTTAAACCATTTCTCCCCAATATAGGGGATTTTAGTGGCCTTGGAGATGGACCTTGGAGATAATTTGAAATCAAGGCCCGCCAGCTGGAAATGCTTGTCTTGAAACCTCAAAGCGCAAAGGTGTGTCAAAGGAGAAAATCTCTTCACCTCTTGCACTCTTTGACAAAACTCTAAACACCCAACCTCATGGAAATTGAAAAAAACTGATGGGTGGGCATTCACTTCTTCAGTGGAAGTAGGCTCAAATATCTTATGCAAGCCACTCCTACTGTCCTGCCTGGGAGGCATCTTGTTCTGGATGCTCTCTGCAAAACCAAACTACCTCAAATAGTTTTTTGAAATGTTTTCTCAAACACAACTCTATCTTCTTTGTCAATCACTGTTTGATCAAGGAAAAATTGCCTCAACTGCTGTGTGAAATGTTTTCTTTCACATCAGGTCTCTGCTCCTCCCAAAACACTACTCTTCCCCTTTTGTATGCCAATCAACAAGTAAGTTATAATAATATGCACACAATCAAATAAAAGGTACACACAGTCAAATGATCACTGTGTTTGGGTAAGGTCACAAAGCTCTTTGTGTTTTGATAAAAACAAGACAGCCTTGCATTTAGACAAAGGCAGAAAACTCCTCCCAATCAAAAACACCTTCCTTGTCTTCACTATTTCTCACACACAAGTAAACAAGAACACCTCCAAACTGATTTAATAGCTTCACTCACTAAATTCTGTTTTCATGGATCAAAGGAGAAAACACTGGTTTTTTTCTTTTTACCACACAGAGATGGACTTTTGAAATGACAAAGAACTTATACAATGATTACTGTTGTTGAAATTAGGCCCACTGTTTCACTTATCAAACACTCTGTTTCTCCCTTTAAACATTGCCTCCACCTTTTAACACTGTTTTGAGGGTAGTTTATTAGGTCTTTTGACATCAATAAAAAACCACCACTTTCACTAGGTCAATGTTGGGCAATCATAGCCACGGCAAACCCGGATATTTAAACAAAAAATAAACCCTCCTTGTGTTCACTATTTCTCACCCACAGTTAGACAGAATACCTTTAGATTGTATTAACAGCTTTACTCATTAAAGTCTGTTTCATGGACAAAGATGGCAGCACTGATATTGCTTTTCACCACACAGAGAGGACTTTTGACAGTGACAAAGTAATTTATTTATGATCACTGTTGTTACTCGGACCTTAAAACAAAGTTCAAACCTTCTTACCATTGTTATCACCACTACAACATAGCTGAAAAAGTTTATGGTTTTTCCCTATCTTGAGGGTAGCTCTAGGTTCTTCGAAATTGATGAATCACTCCACTAACCTCCCACCGTAACAAACTTCTTCAAAACATTTAACGCATCACTTTGATTTATACCATGAGTTTCATTTTTTCGCCACTACTTAACAGTTTTGAAATTAGCAAGGAGGCAACAAAATACCTTAAAGATCGATGGTGGGCTTTGCTTGAGGATTTGAGCAGCTTCAAGATTTGTTTGGAGGCACTTTGACTGTTTAAAACATGCGCGACATGTTTGAAATGAGAAGGCTCCGCGCACAAAAAGGTTGTCGGGTCACTGACGGGCAGTCGTGATCGGCGCCTACAAGCGTGCCGCACGCCGCTACAGGCGCGCCGCGCAACAACGCAGCCTCCGTGTAAAACTTCACCTGAACGCGCCGCGTGCTTCTACAGGCGTGCCGCATAGTCAAAAACACTTGAAAATTCTGTGAACTTGCTTGAAAACTTCCTCTTCAAGCAATTTTAACAACTAAGTGTTGAACTCTTAGTTAAACTGAGAGGGGGGGGGGTGAATCAGTTTAACACATTCATGGACTTTTAAAACTTTTCCTTTAAAACTTATTTTACTTTATTAACACCTTCATTTCATGATCAACATAATGTGTGAGCAATCTTTATTTATGAGCAGCAATTAATAAGCAGATTAGATAATGTACCAGAAGTCTTAATATGTTAGCAGCAAGTATCAACACATAGACATCATGCACATAGACACCAAATATACGTGGAAACCCATAAAGGGAGAAAACCACATCTTATTATTGTTGTGATGCAAAGGCAAGCTCCTACTCCCTCTCACCACTATTTTTCTGCAGGCACCAACCTACAGGAGGCTCTATCCTCAATTCTGCAAGCTACAACTTGCAAGGAAGCACCAACTCCCTCCAATTTTCTGCAGGCACCAACCTACAGGAGGCTCCAACCTCAGTCAGCTACAACTGACATTTTATCAAGCTACAACTTGATGTGGAAGCACCAACTCCCATCTATTTTCTGCAGGCACCAAACTACAGGAGGCTCCTACCTCAGTCAGCTACAACTGACATCTATCAAGCTACAACTTGATAGGAAGCTCCAACTTCCTTACTCTTTCAAAAGAAAAACACTTGCTGATTTACCTTGGATATCAGCTCTGTTTTGTACCTTCTTCTCTGCTGTTCATCACTTCTTATATCGTAATTCGGGGTGATCATCTCTCAAGCCAAATTTCTCTCTTTCTTTTTCTCATTCTCCTTATTCACATATCTTCAAAATGTTTATTCTTCAACTCCCTCAATCTCGCTTCGCATACTCTCTTCTTCACTCCTTTTCATCAATCCCCTTCCCCCTGGATATTAACTCCATATACAAAATAGCTTCATGGTCGTTTTAGGTCTCCACTCTGAATTGAAATGGACAACTATGTCTCTTTGCTCTTCCGTTTCTTTCTCATCTTCTTTTTCAAATACTTCGTAACAATGTAATCAGATGTTTATTTTAATATTACAGTGGGATATTTGCTCTCTTCTGGAGAATTGCCAATGCATCACCACAATATAAATTTAAATAAAACATTTACATTCAAATTTAAATGAGAACTCCAGCTCACTCGTTTTGTCTCTTGGCTTGCTACGCATTTGTCTTTTCTCTGACTGTGTCTTTGTCTTTTCTGTGACTGTGTTTTATCTCTTTTCAGCTCTTCTCTGTATGCCTTTCTGTTTATGGCTGCTGCGTAACTTCTGTATTTGTGTAACTGCATTTTTCATTTGTATATCAGCGCTTTATATATAAATGAATCTGCTGACTGTAATTTTGGGCCATATTCCAACGCTTTTCATGCCACGAGTGTCTTGTTGATGTGGAACATTCCGCAAGCAGAACGGACATATATCATAGTCGTTGTATATTAATAATCGCCCTCCCATTAAGCCGAGGCCCGAGGGTTCACAACCCATGTGGCATATTTTAATACAACTGCAACCATGCTTTATATATATCTAACAACAATCATTTTATATATAAACAATCGCCCTCCACCTTAAGCCTTTGGTCTTATTTTACAATCCAATGAGTCGAATCACAACCACTAATATATGAAAGGGTCGGGCCCCACATCTCCGTCGGTGAATCGGTGGTGTCAAACGAAAACTTGCGATTGCGATTGATCAAACGGACGCGATGACCACATAAAACATGTCTCATAGCGCAATCGGGTCCTAACTTTGAACAAATGAAATCGGGGCGCATAATAGAAAAGTTCCGATTGCGATCAGAACACGGGTGCGATTTGCACATATTAACTCCCGCATATAACAGGATCGGGTCCGCCACTTCAATCGCAGCATTTTACAAAAGACTTGCCATCAATCAGAAAGTTTCGATTGCGATTAAGATCCTGGACATGATTGAACTGATTAACTCAATCGTATAACGCCATCGGGTCCGCCACTTGATCGGAGCATATCACAAAACTACGCCGATTGAACCTTTTCTCCGATTGCGATTGTGGAGGGGTCCCACCGTATAAAACTTTGTTTTATGCGCTCCATAATATATATGCCTTGGACCTTTGGTTCTTTTGTTTTCGGGATTAATAATATGATACTTATAATAAAGCGCTCCTTATAATGTACATACTTTGGACCTTTGCAACATATGTAATGCGCGGCATTTATATGTATTGTAATGGATATATATATATGTATCCTCCATCGAGGTAGGCGACTCCCAGAATTTATGTGCTTTGCCCCTTGGGGTTAAGCAATTCCCTGAATATGGTTCTGTGCAATTCCCAGAATATTTGTGTTATGTATAACGCCGGTTGGAGTGTGCGATTCTCGGAATCTGGTTCTGAATTATATGCGTAACACCCATCGGGTAATGATTCTCGGAATTATACATATGAATGTATCTGCCAGCTTGGGCGATTCTCGGAATTTTATAACGGCTATGCCTCTGCCTCTGCTGCTCCTGTCGCTCTGCCTCTACCTCTACTTCTTTGTTGCCTCCATTGTAGTCGCTGCTTCCTTTGTCTGTCCTGCTACTCCTGTCGCTCTGCCTCTGTATTCGACTGTTACACTCTAGCAGTGTTCTTCCGCATGTTTCCTTTGCTTGTTTCGGCTTCAATGCTGCTCAACCTCTGCCTCTACTGCACGTTCGTTTCATCTCTTCCTCTGTATTTGCTGCCTCTGCCTCTGCTGCTCGACAACTGCTCTGCCTCTGCCTGTCTCTTTTATATTTTCTTCCACTGCCTCTCCCTGTCTCCTTTGTTGTCTCCTTTGCCTGTCTCTGCTATCTTTTTGTTTCTATCTCTTCTTCAAATGGTCCTATCTCTGCTTCTCTTTGCTTCCCTCCTTCTTATTTTTGCTGCTTTTGCTACCTCTTCTTATGCTTTCTCTGCTCCTTAGCTAATGTTTCAAGTGCTCCTCCTTTATCATCTCCTTTTCCTTATTGCTGGTTTAGGTGCTGCTCCTTTGTGCTCCTTTGCCATCAATGACAACATTTCCAACACTAAGAGGAGTTGTTTGCGCTTTGGAATTGAAAAATGGATCTTGGCAACGGTCCTTAACTCCTTTTAAAAGCGAAAAAGTCCAAGTTCTTTTCACGTTTGCTTGGTGAAGGTTTTGAAAACATTTGAAAGGCTTTTAAAGACTCTTTGCACCAATCTTTCGACGAAAAGTGGAGTTTGACTTTTGAAAAGGTAGCATAGTGATGACTTTTGTTTAAGGGAAGAGGCCTTGTTTAGGAATTTCAAATCTCCTCTACTGCATTTTCACTGTGCTTTATTAAACAAGAAACTCTGCCAATGCTGACCTTTTAATGCCATTTTTTAAAATGGAAAATCCTCTCAGAAACATACCAATGAGTGGTGAAGCATCTTTTTCCATTTTACAAGGAGATGACTTATCTCTTTAAAACTTGATTGACAGTTTCTGCTCCTGCTGCTTTAAAGGTGATAATGCTTACTGTGAAGCTGATTGAACTGTTAGGTGCCTTTTTTAACTCCTCTTCTGGCTGTGGGTGTAAAAAATCAGTTGCATTCACCAAGCTTTACCATCCTCTGTTTATCAAAAAGGGAACTTCTTTTAAAACCCCTCCTTTACTCAAAATGCAATAGCAAGGTACCTTTGACCTTTTTTCATAAAGAAAATGCCTTCATTTGTAACAGTGGGATGCATTATTGCCTTTGAAAGTTTTTCCAGAATCTGAAACACATGCCATAATCCTTCTTGCATATTTATGAACCTATGTGTTTTAGTTGCAATAACTCTTTGGGAAAACTAAACTCAAATTGCCTTTGTCTATTATGATGAGTTTTTTGAAAGAAATTTTTCATAAACAGGAGGAACAGGACCTTTTGAAAAACAATTATCCTTCTTTGGCCTGTGTCCAACCCAGCTAATTTCAACTTCTTTTCAACTCTGTTTTGTTTAAAGGAACAGAGACTAAATGTCGAGCCTGTTTATCAAGGAGATGGGTCTTTGTAACTTTTAAGGAATTTACACCCCTCAGCAAAGTTTGTACATTTCTTGGCTCTAGACTGTCTTTGAAAGGAATATATGATAGGAGATAAGTCAGCTTCTTTGATAGTTATAGTACTCATGCTTTCCCTTTGTTTTTTGACATCATGGCTCTGTTCATAAACCTTCAACTGTCTCCTATTTTTCTTACAATTTGCCTCTGAGTCAGTGAAAACCCTAAAATCAATCACTGCTTTGGCCCTCTACTTATAGATGAAGGAGGCCTACTTTTGACAGATGCCTCGGCTTCCTTTCAGCCTCTCGTCTCAGCAAATGAAGAATGTTTCGATGAACATGCGATTAGTGGTTTCCCTACATGATAGCGTAGTTAGTTTTGAGCCAAAAAGCTCGGCTGGGTGACTCATTTTCCCATCTCGCTCAATAACATGTTCTTCATTGATGATCAACCCATTAGCTTCATATTGCTATCCTCAGTAACACCGGAGCTTATGCAAACAATCCTGAAAAAGCACCACCGCTTTGCCTCTTGCCTGTAAACGTCATTTTTATTCGAAAACCCTCAGTTGTTGTCTCACTGTACTCAAAAATTTCGTCTTACTGACCGGTGCAATTCTTAAAATCACACTTGTCCTCGCCCTCTACTTATAGATGAAGGAGGCGCTCTTAGTCTTCAACCCTCTACTTATAAAATGAAGGAGGTTCTTCAGCCTTCAATCCCTCTCGCTTATACATGAAGGAGGTTTTTAGTCATGCCATTTTATCGGCTTTTTAGCTGCCGCTTATTTTTCCTTTCACTGTCTTTTCATGCTTTGGTAACCAGTGATCGTAGAGCTTAAATGAAAAAAACTCTCACCTCGCGCGTAGCCGCATTCCAGAGCTCGAAAATCACATGAGAAGTAGTTTGTCTTTCTCATGTGGAGCCAAATACTGCCTTTTGGGATGTTGGCAATACCCCTAGTATTTGAAAGACTCTGCTGAAACACCTGTAAAACCACCCTAACATCGCCTTTGGACCTAGGGTATGTGCATTGCTTTGAGATTTCGGTTTGTTGGTGGCGCGATTTCCTGTGAGTGTGGCAACCTATATTTGTGAGAATAGGAAGGTGCTCACTATGTGTGCAAAGTGTGCTCAGAGTGTGTAGGTTCTTTGGCTTTAGGATAGTTCACCGAGAGGAAATGCCTAAAGCGCCACTACCTAACTTAGGGGGAGACTTCTTTGATGCATTTGGATTGTTTTCTTTGGAGCTCGGGTGGACAAGCTAGTATGGTCTGAGGCTAGATAGGAGGAGACTTGATAATGAGGTTTCATCTGCGTAATGGGCGGATTTAAAAGGTAGGAGGGAGTATGGGTGTTTTTCCTGCACTGGAAAATTTGACAAATTTTTAGACTGTACCAAGCAGGAAATCGAGCTATTATACACAAGTCATCACCAACGGGTGAAAAAACACACGATGAATAACAGAGTGGCTCCATTTTGGGGAGCGGCACATTTGCGGAGGTGTCCAGACTCTCCTGGAGTCTTTGGCTTTATGAAGACCAAAGTGCCTAATCCATCGCATTAAGCTTTCATTCTTCCTTGATGCTACTTACAGAAGAATGACGACGCATGATGGCATCGATGATGATCTCTACCTACCCCACTATCTTTCCTAGCATTTTTCTTCCTTTGGGTGCATTTAGAGCTAGCAGCCTTTTGACTATGTCTCTCTCTCTCTCTCTCTCTCTCTCTCTCTCTATATATATATATGAACCTATCTAGTTCTACACTTATATCTATCTGTTCAGATTAAGTCGAGTGAACTCCTTTGTTTCTCTACCTATGCTAGATCGATTGTCGAGATTAAGTCGCTGTTGACAGGATTTTGTTCTCTAATCTAAACATGAAATTGAAAATGATCAAATCGAGCTGTATGGCATTCGAGTTTTTTCATGTATTTGCGGCATGAAAGACAAAGCCGCACACAAATATTGTTTTCATAGTGGAAACTTAGGAAAAAGCTGGGCTAGGATGCCAATTTGTTTTTCATCCGCTTTCCCTCTTTGGTTTTGTTTTGAGCATGTGGAACGTTATCTTTCCTAATCCTACTCTTTTCGATAAAGTCAAGCTTTACGACAATGTTTGACCATATTTTCCACTCACTAAACTTATCAAGCAAATAAATTTAAAACATGTTCAACTATGATTAGGCTGAGATAAACCGAACAAAACATTTGAGCACTAGTAGCGGCATTTAGGCAAAGCAGCGTTTTACCGACATGACTATTTTTTGAACATGGGGCCTTCTTTTTCTGATCACAAACCGCCCTCTTTTTCTATCTTTCTATTGTTTTTGCATTTTTCTCGTGTATCTATTTTTCACACCATGGTATATACAATGATTGCACTTTAAACTCGAAATCTTGGAAATGAAAGCGAAAGCTTAAGCATTTTATCCTCATAAGGATCTCCTACCACACTCTTGGTCCATCTAGCTCATTGGAGAAGAAAATTGGGAAAGTTTTCTCTCGTAAGCATGACCTGAGGATTCATGCATGAATCTTCGAACAAACCCGTATCTTTCCCGTTGTACCTCTTTATACCATTCCCGACTCGCTCCTCTTTACTATACATCTTCTTTAAGTAATGCAGCATGTTCTTTGTCATTTTTGGAAATGAAATAATGATATCATCAAGGTATGTTAAAAGCATGCAGAAATTCAGGATTCGGAAGCATGGCTGTAGGGAGCATATTTTTGATATCTGTATGGCTTTGCAGTCTCTGAATTTGACACTGAGGACTACTTCCGTATACCGTGAAATTAAAACTTAAGTCTAGTCTCACTCGTAATGGAACTTTCACTCTATGCTACGAGGCTATCATCTTGCAAAGACATATGTTTAAAAGCACTTATCATCGGTGTATCATGGTCTTGGGTAGGAAGGATAAAATTTGCTGCCACCGGGATGTGTATTAGTGTTTTCGAAATCAAAACAAATCCTGTTGACCAAATTATTTTATCTTTCGATCATGTAGCGATTGGTTCGTATTTTTGTATTTTCTTTTGTCGAAGTTGTTTCTTGGGTAGTGATGGTGAGTGACATAGTTTTTCTTCTCATTGTTTTCTCTGTATGAAGTAGTATTTTGGAATGAGATTGCCAATTCTAGCGAGTTCCGAGTCTTTGGTGGAGTGATAGAATTTTAGCCGACTCAAGTAACTCGTATACTTGGCGTAGTCATCATCTTTGCTTTATAAAAATTTTATCGCATTTTTTACGGATTTAGAACCGTTATGGCTGTACCATAGGTACATTTGTAGTGGTGGTAGAGTTATGTGATGGTAAATCCTTGAGGTATGGCAAGAACATTAAGCTTCGAAGCACGGGTTCGAAGAGGTTTGTAGACATGTGAGTCTTCTAATGCCTTTGTTCGAAAAAATTCCCCGATGTTACTTTCTTGCCGATGTTTGAAGGCTAAGGTTTGAGCACTCGTTTGATAGTACATAATGGTTTGTGCTTCTTTCTATTCCTATTTCAAAAGGAACACTAACTTTTACTCTCAAGACATAGTTGTTCATGATCGTGATAGTTTTGAGTGTCCGGTTCATCATAGAGAACTAGGCTGAGGAAGCGATGTGGTAGGTCCAAGTTTGTTTCAAATCCTTATGACAATATTCTTAAAAGTCTTCATTAGTGTGTATACGTGAAAGATTTCAGTATCAGAGTGCACAGGAATACATCGGGATGCTTATCGGCCTCTCTTGCAAACTCTCGATCATGTATTTCATGTGTGTGACTCTGGATAGAGTATTCTAGTTTGGTCAAACACATGAATTGAAGTGGGTATAGGACATATCAAGTTGAATATTTCCCTTTGGAGCTTTAGCTCCCCAAGATCTAGATAAAAGCATTCCATGCTTGGGAGGGATGTCTGCTACCAATATGTCACATGATCAAATGTATCCTATGGTGCACAGGCCAGCTCGAAACAAAGATCTTGATTTGTTTATCGAGCAGGACATTTCGACTACTAGAATCAAATGAATATAAGTCTTTGTATGGTCTTGTGATTTCTAGGCCTAATCTTTCCATTACAACCTTTGACATAAGATTATGCGAGGCATCGCAGTCTAGCATGGCATTGTGAAGGATTTGATCATGGATATTCGCACTGATGTGAAAAGGGAAGAGTGGTTCCCTCTGCAGATTTTCTTCTATTTTTGGACCAAAGTAATACCAGATTGTCATCGCTAGGTTAAGGGTGTTGGCATTGTTTCCTATATTCGGACCTTTAACACTTGGGATTTGTAAGAGTTTTGAGTGATAAGCTCAGAAGAAGCATGGTGATATTTATTTTCGCGCGATTTCACCCTCAAAACTGAAAGGTAGTAGTAGCTTTAGACATGTTTGCTTCAACTTTTTCAACCATGACTTTCTCTATGTTTTGAGTTTGTTGGCCTTGTTTTGGGATTTTGTTTGCCACACCACCTTGGGAATCTTTGTGGAAGTACTAGGAGCATCCTGAGCCAAGACTTGTTTGGGTAACTTTATCTTTGTTTTGGTCATTTTTCGATCATGATTTTGTTGTTGTCCACTGCTTTTTTAAGGATGGTATCGGGTGGGTTTTAGTGTTCCAGCCGTTCTTCTTCGAGTTGTCTTGGCTTTTTTCCTCGCTCTGTCATCTGCTTTGTGAGCTTCTACTATGGCATTCGAAAATCCATGGCATGATCCCGGATCTTCATAGTTGGTTTCATCTCGATTCGAGAAGAATGTATGTTCTTCTTCCGTGAGGTACACCTCACTCCTCATTATCGACCCTATGAGGTTTAAATGATTTTCATCAAATAGGTTCGGTATCCTATCATCTTCTTTCACATAATTTTCACTAAATGGTGGCCTAATTTGTTGGTCATTTTCCCTTGGTCGTATTTTGAGGCTATTCCCTCCTAAAATATTGGTTCAGGTTTCGTTTGGAGGGTTTGGTCGCTTGTCCCTAAGAGGGGTCTTTTCACTTATCTTTTCCCACATTTTGGCCATGGACCTAACCAAGTCATCTATTCTAGGATCTGAGGGAAGGGGGATGAAGTGGAGACCTCATCCCGTATGTGACTTTCCTTTTTGATCTATTCCTAGCTCTTTTCTCGCTAGGTTGGCTTCTACCCTTATGGCTACTTTTTGCATTTCCCTCTAAGGTAAGGGGATCCTTGTCTCTTAGTCGATAAGTCATGTTTGGGTCAAAAACCCCTCGGGGAACTTTTGCCAAGGTTGAACCAAGTGGGGGTTTTTAAGTGAGGTGGGAGGGCGTTATACACACTCGCTGAACCTAGTGCGCATCCTCGGACGCTTTCCCCCATTTTCCGTTTTAGATTGTTATACTGCGCAGCGATTTGAATGGGGTTCTTTCGGATTTCCCATTTGTTTATGAAGGTTTGGTAGAGTTCTCGGGAGATTGTGGATGTTGTTTGGAGTTAAGCTCTTGAACCATTTTTGGGTTTTCTGTCGGCTGCGAAGCCAGCGAACATCCTCATTCCGATGGTCTCGTCTTCTATTTCCATGTATTCAAAGGCATCGCTAATCCTATCTACATGTTGTTGAGTCGTGGTAGTCTCAACCTCTGGTAAAGTGTGGGATTTTGGATTGATAGTAATTTTGTAAGGAAGCCAAAGGTTGTGGCAACACCAAGGGTGCATACCAAGTCGCCATGATCGGGAGCTAATGGATGATGTACAAAATGAGGGCTTGAGTGGATGAGCCGAGGTGGTTTGAACACTAGTGGTTTGGATGGGGGTGGAAGATGCACTTGGACTAGTGATCTAATGTTGATCAGATCCGGGACATGGTAGGAGCCAAAGTGATGGAGAAGCCGAAAGTTGAGAGGTGTGGTAGGTGAGGCTTCTCTACTAGGACTCGTGGGCAAATCTAGGGCTCAAGATAGTCAAAGTCTATCTTACTTTGTGACTTGCTTCTAGGGTTTTCACCGATTTTTAAGTCACAGCGGGAATCCCACAAGGCGATGAGATGTCTGTGTACCGATCTTGCTTTACGGATGGACCTACCGCAGCTAAATTGCCAATTTCGAAAGCTTTCCTAGAATCTTTTCTCGGGTCATCTACTATGATAGGGGGATTTGGGTGCTCGGATGAGATCCTGGTGTTGATTCTTCGTGAAGCTAGATTTTCGGTCTAGAGTTTAGAGAGGATGGTATTTGTGCATGTTTTGGATGGATGGCCTCTCTCAGGATTTTACTAATGTGAAGGATTGTCAAAAACAAAAAGGATGGACTAGTGGAGTCGCTGGGTGGATTTCTCATGAGAACTATGGTCCACCACCAACACTATCAAAAATGCTTTGGGGAAAAGTTTTATAGCAAACTTTGAGATGGAAACTTACAAAGAAGAGTGATTCACTTGGTTTCAAACTGGGCTTTCTAGGTGTATGGACAAGTTAATGGTTCTCTTTCGGCAAGAAGGCTCGTCCTTATCTCCTATGTTTTGGTGAGGTTTTTCCGAATCTCTAAGTTATACTTAGTTTGTCACCGATTGCGATTTTCCACCCTAAGTTTAAGTTTTTCGGGAGGATGAGTTAAAAAAAAGGTATGGTTTATGAATTTTTTTTGGTCTTTTATGGAGTTTAGGCCCACCGTGAGGCTAGTGGAGTCGCCGTGTGGAACTTGGTTTTTTTGTAAAGATGTAGCTATGGTCCACCACCAGAATTGAAACTAAACCGGGAATGTTTTGGGGTTTTTCCGAGTTTTTATGTGCATCCTATGGTTTATTAAAGTATTCTAAACCCGTTTCATCACTTTGCTAGGTGGCGATAACAAAAAGAGTTTACTCTAAATGGTTTTATGGACTCGCATCATTTAAGTTTTGAAGACTAATGAATCTACAAGAGTTTGTTAGACTATTGTGTACTCGCAGTCCCACCATGATCGCCATTATGTTGTGAGTGGTGGGATGATCAATCGATAGTATTCTTAAGGTCGTTGGAATGTTTAGGGAATCTAAGTTTGTATATCACTCGAGTCCCACCGTGATCGCCATTATGTTAGTGTGGGCGATGGAGGTGGCTCAATCGCATAGTAGCCTAGAGTTTAGTAAAGTATGTAAGGTCTACTTTGCAGGCTAGTGGAGTCACCAGTGGGATTTTAGTCATTTTGAGGTATATGTGTATGGTCCACCACCAATACCGTCACAAAACCAATCTAAGGGAGTTTTTCGGGTTTTTTGAGTTTTTATGTGATCTAGTGGTTTATAAGAGTGTCCTACACTGAGTCATCATTTTTCTAGGATGGTGAGACAACTAGATTCTATTCTTGTAAGTTTGACCGAGATTTTGAGAGTTCCTAAGGATACCTAGGATGTTTTGACTCAAAAGTCCCACCTTGATCGCCATTATGTTAGGGTCCCGTGATTTGGCTAATTGGCAAGCCAAATGATAGTGTAACATCAAATCCGGGTCTTTGGAGCCCAAGGACCTAGCCTTCCCGGACCTTACAGAGGGCTCTCTCTATTTGTGTAAGGGATATCCGTGTGTTTTCTTATTGTGTTCGATTTTAGGCTAGTTATGAAGTAGGTTTTTTTGGTTTTGGTTTTTAGGTTATGAGGGATGAAACTAATCAAAGATATAAGATAGTAAAAATATGTCGGGATCAAGCTGGGCTATGGGGTCGAAAAAGGTCAAGAAAGATATTAGATGGTGATACAAGGTTGCTGAAGGGGCCAATTCGATTCGAGGTAGAAAGGATCTTTGGGAAAAATGGAGTAAGGTGGACATCAAGTTTGTGAACAACAAAGGATTTCAAGCATAACTAGTTTAATAATTGACATAACCATGGTAGGGAAAACCATTGATCATGAGAAATGTAACTATAAGCTAATCAATACATAGAAATAAACATTCAAGCCATGCATAGAGATATATAACTCTCTAACTTTGAGAAATGGCTATCGACTTTGGGAAATACACTTAAGACACACAAACAACTCAAATCACTATGTCGGAATGCCTAAACACAGTGACTTCAAGTTATTATACACTTTGAAAGCAATATTGCATAGTCTTAGGCAAAGGGCAAGATCAGAACAAGACCTCCTTGGTTCAACAAATGAAAATCTAATCACCAAAGAGAAATTTCTAGATGGAGCTATGGCTAGCCATGAGTAAGCAGGGGCATACTGTGAATCATACTGTAGCATGCATAAACCCATGAATAAAACAAGCAACAATATCCTTAAGTTATTAAAGAGAAATCAAGAATTCGTTAATGTGACTAAGAATGAAGAAAACATGGAAACTATGAAGAAATAGGAAATTTGAGGTGTCTCCAAGGGCATGTCTCAAATTTGTTCTCTAATGTCCTATAGCAAGCAAGAACATGGATTTGTGAATGAAAACTAGGAAACAAAACAAAGAGAGACACTATACCATTCTACCAAGTCATGGAATCCAACAACAATCCTCTTTCATCATCCAAGAACATCCAAGAGACTATCCAAAAGCATGAGACAAGTATTTCTTCCAAAGCTTATATGACCATATATTGCTTCTATTCATCAAGTTCACCCCTTTGTTTACAATGAAATCCTTTGGAATATATAGGCCCAAGTGAGGAAAACCTCTTAGTTCAACTTGCAATCTCATTGGCCTATCCAAAATATCTTATTTTGTCCTCGAGGGCTTTCAAAGCCCAAGGCACAAAAATATCTCATAAAATATCTAAAAATGCTAAAAGAGGGGAAATAAATTCACTTTTCAAAACTTCTCACGTACAAAAATAGCTAAACGCACATGAGGAAAAAGAAGTTTTGAAAGGTTCAATTTTACAAAAATACTCAAAAAATACATCAACAAAAAGGTCCCCGACTTGCTCTGGGAAACTTTTGGAAGCCTTCTGCGATGTCGAAATGAGGCTCATGATAGCTCGTTGGAAATATTTGAGTGTCTACTTTATGAAAACGTTTAGTTTTCTCCCAAAAAGAACAATGGAAGTCCTCCAAAAATAGGCCCGTGTAGTAAAAACCCAAAAAATAAGCCTTGCATAATAAATTGGGCGAGAGGTAGAAAAAGCGAGCATTTTTCGCCATTTCGGGGGAGCAAATGATCTTCAAATGTCCCTGAAAATCGCTGAGTATGTGCTCATGAAATTATGGCATCCAATGATATCATTCTCATCCTTTAATGATGCCCCAAACTGAAATGAGTGATGCCACATGAGTTTTGGCCAAAAAACCCAAAAATGACAAAAAACCAAAATATGTCAAATTTCGCCCAAACTTGGCGAGCATGACCCTCAAGGGTTTTTCAGCAACATGTTGTGAAGCGAGAGGCCAAGATTTGGAGTCTTGAGGTGTCTTTCCTCAATTTTTGTGCCCTGGCGCTCTCCTTTGGCCTCCTTGAGTTTTTCTTGAGCAGCCTTCAACTTCCGTCGGGCAAGCGATTTAGCTTTTTATAATGCCCCGTCATCCTCAGTTGAAGGTCTAAGTCCCTGTTTTCCCTCTCCAATTTCTTCTCCAAGTGATCATTAACTCTCTCAAGCCATGCTTCGCGATTGTTCTCTATCTCTTGTTTGAACAATGCAATGAGAGGGGTAGATTGGTGAAGGGCATTTTCCTCTTCTTTTTGTTTCTCGAGGGCCTTTTTTAGCCCCATGGTTCTCGACTTCTTTCGCCTATGTCGATATTCACCTTCACTTTCCTCTAACTCACCCATGAGTTCTTCCAACTTCACTTGGGCTTTGGAGGCCTCCTTCTTGTGTTGATCACCCGTGCACTCATTTGCTTATTTTGGATTTGCAAAAATTGATTGAAATTCCTAGCTCTACTGAAGATCGACCCTTAAGGCATCAATTTGGCTTTCTCTATGGATCAAGAGATTTTCTAAGATGCTGGGATTCATTATCACTATCATCGCTTTGGATTTGGATGATGTCGAATTCCTTTTCCGGTTCATAACGTCTTTCTTCCTTTCCCTTACCTTTGCCTTGGGTGGCTCTTCTAGTACTCTTCCTCTTAGGCGATTTGACCATGGGCTTCTTTGGCAATTTTCCCTTACTTTGGAGGGCCCTTGTCATATTTGGAGTTATGACTCTAGGCACCCTTTTCTTTGTTATCTGGGGCTTGGCCACTTTTGAAGAAGAGAGAATGGCCCCTTTGCCTCGGAGAGGCAGCCAGCACATGCTCCATGGGCTCTTTACCCTTGTCACTTTCCCTTCATTTTTGCCAATGTCTTGGCCTTCTTCAAGGATGCCTAGGTTATCTTTTTTCATTTCCCTTTGAGGGATCTGTCCTCCCTCACTTGCTTTGAAACTTTTTTATCCTATTGCCTCCTTTTCTTCTTGAGTCTGTTGTTCCTCTTGAAGAGGTTGTTGTTCTTCACCCTAAGGTTGCCTCTTCTCATGTTGTTGTAGGTCGATTTGTGTGTCATCTTTTGGTCGCCCTTGTTCATCACTTTCATGCTACTCCGTTCAACATCTTTTGGTTGTCCACTGTTCATCACTTTCATACCCTTGTTCAAAATCTTCATGCTGCTCCCTGTTCTTCCTCATCGTGATGTTGTTGTTCAAGTATCTTTTGGGTCAGTTGTGTGTCATCATAGGGCTGCTCACCCTCATCATAAGTCCGATGTGTGTCATCAAAAGTCTTCTCACCCTCATCTGTGTTGCTTTTCTTCATCTGTCGTTGCCCTTCATCAACTTCCTCATCATCATGGTCATGCTCTTCTCCCTCTTAGGGCTTTTTTGCTTGCTCCGTGGTAAACTTGAGCTTTTTGGGAATAGTTCCGCTAGAAGAAGGTGAAGGATGAAGAGTAGGAGGTGTGGGGATGTATGAACTGGAGGGACAGTGGAGGAAATACGGATGGGTGATGAAGGTATCCCAAGAGACCTCTCTCTTTTCAAAGCCGATGAAGAATGATGATTTTGATGAGAGAGTGATGGAAGAGACAGAGCTATTTGTCGTGAAGGAGGCTTCTTCAACAGATGGAGACCATTTTCTCAATGCTCTTGTGTAAGAAGAAAGGAAGATTTAGCAATTTTGCCCTAGTGAAATGCATGAACAATCGAATGTGATATGCATAAACTCGGGAGAATCTTCCCTCACAAGTGAAGTATTTCATGATGATCTTCATGAGGGGAGTAGCTAGCCAAAAGATATGAGAAAGGTAAAATAGAAGGACATGAATCTCTGTGCTCGGGCTTTAGAAAGGGTTTGTAATCTTCTCGAGTCCAAATGGCTTTGTTTAAACCATTTCTCCCCAATATAGGGGATTTTAGTGGCCTTGGAGATGGACCTTGAGAGAATTTGAAATCAAGGCCAGCCAGCTTGAAATGCTTGTCTTGAAACCTCAAAGCACAAAGATGTGTCAAAGGAGAAAATCTCTTCACCTCTTGCACTCTTTTGACAAAAATATAAACACCCAACCTCATGGAAATTGAACAAAAGCTGATGGGTGGGCATTCACTTATTCAGTGGAAGTAGGCTCAAATCTCTTATGCAAGCCACTCCTACTATCCCGCCTAGGAGGCATCTTGTTATGGATGCTCTCTCGCAAAACCAAACTACCTCAAATGGTTTTTTTGAAATGTTTTCTCAAACACAACTCTGTCTTCTTTGTCAATCATCGTATGATCAAGGCAAAATTGCACTCAATCTGCGTGTGAAATGTTTTCTTTGATATCAGGTCTCTCCTCCTCCCAAAACACTCTGCTCTTCCCCTTTTGTATGCCAATCAACAAGTAAGTTATAATAATATGCACACAATCAAATAAAAGGTACACAGCAACAAATGATCACCTTGTGTTTGGGTAAGGTCACAAATCTCTTTTTGTTTTGATAAAAACAAGACTGACCTTTGCATTTAGACAAAGGCAGTAAAAACTCCTCCCAATCAAAAACACCTTCCCTCGTCTTCACTATTTCTCACACACAGTAAATCAAGAACACCTACAAACGCGATTTAATAGCTTCACTCACTAAATTCTGTTTTCATGGATCAAAGGAGAAAACACTCTGGTTTTTTTCTTTTTACCACACATAGATGGACTTTTGAAATGACAAAGAACTTATACAATGATTCTTGTTGTTGAAATTAGGCCCCTTGTTTCACTTATCAAACACTCTGTTTCTCCCTTTAGACACTCGCCTCCACCTTTTAACACTGCGTTTTGAGGGTAGTTTATTAGGTCTTTTGACATCAATAAAAAAACCACCACTTTCACTAGGTCAATGTTGGGCAATCATAGCCACGGCAAACCCGGGATCTTTAAACAAAAAAATCAACCCTCATTGTGTTCACTATTTCTCACCACAGATTAGACAAAATACCTTTAGATTGTATTAATAGCTTTACTCATTAAAGTCCTGTTTCATGGACAAAGATGATGCACAGACTGATATTGCTTTTCACCACACGAGAGAGGACTTTTGTCGGGTGACAAAGTAATTTATATATGATCATGTTGTTACTCGGACCTTAAAACAAAGTTCAAACCTTCTTACCACCTGCTATCACCACTCACAACATAGCCGATGAGTTTATGGTTTTGCCCTATCTTGAGTGTAGCTCTAGGTTCTTCGAAATTGATGAATCACTCCACTAACCTCCCACCGTAACAAACTTCTTCAAAACATTTAACGCATCACTTTGATTTATACCATTGGTTTCATTTTTTTCACCACTACTTCACAGAGTTTTGAAATTAGCAAGGAGGCAACAAAATACTTGAAGATCGATGGTGGGCTTTGCTTCGAGGATTTGAGCGGCTTCAAGATTTTTTTGGAGGCACTTTGACCGTTTAAAACATGCGCGGCACGTTTGAAATGAGAAGGCTCCACGCACGTGAAAGGGCTGTCGGGTCACCGATGGGGACGATCGTGGCCCGTGCGCCTACGGGCGCACGCGCAACAAAGCGACTCTCCGTGTAAAACTTCGCTCGAACACGCCCGCGTGCTTCTACTGGGGCACACCATGTAGTCAAAAACACTTGAAAATTCCGTGAACTTGCTCGAAAAAATTTCTCTTTGGTCCGGTTGAACGGCTAAGAGGAGTTTTTTGCGCTTTGGAATTGGAAAAATGGATCTTGGCAACGGTCCTTAACTCCTTTTTAAAAGCGAAAAAGTCCAAGTTCTTTTCACGTTTGCTTGGTGAAGGTTTTGAAAACATTTGAAAGGCTTTTAAAGACTCTTTGGACCAATCTTTCGAAATAAAAAGTGGAGTTTGACTTTTGAAAAAGGTAGCATAGTGATGAATTTTTTTAAGTGAAGAGGCCTTGTTTAGGAATTTCAAATCTCCTCTCTTTGCATTTTCATTGTGCTTTATTAAACAAGAAACTCCGCCAATGCGACCTTTTAATGACATTTTTTAAAAAATGGAAAATACGCTCAAACATACCAATGAGTGGTGAAGCATCTTTTTCCATTTTACAAGAGAGATGACTTATCTCTTTAAAACTTGATTGACGTCGCTCCTGTCGCTTTAAAGGTGATAATGCTTCTTGTGAAGATGAGCACGAGCTGTTAGGTGCCTTTTTCAACTCCTCTTCACATTGTGGGTGTAAAAACTCGGTTTCATTCACCGGGCTTTACCATCCTCTCGTTTATCAAAAGGGAACTTATTTTAAAACCTCTCCTTTACTCAAAAATGCAACGACGAAGGTACCTTTGACCTTTTTTTCATAAGGAAAATGCCTTCATTTGTACGATGGGATGCATTATTGGCTTTGAAAGTTTTTCCCGAATCTTGAAACACATGCCATAATCCTTCTTGCATATTTATGAACCTATTTGTTTTAGTTGCAATACCTCTTTGGGAAAACTAAGCTCAAATTTCCTTTGTCTATTATGATGAGTTTTTTGAAAGAAATTTTTTCATAAACGGGAGGAACAGGGACCTTTTGAAAAAACAATTATCCTTCTTTGGCATGTGTCCAACCCAGCTGATTTCAACTTCTTTCAACCCTATTTTGTTTAAAGGAACGAGAGACTAAATTTCGAGCCTCGTTTATCAAGGAGATGGGTCTTTGTAACTTTTAAGGAATTTACACCCTCGATGCAAAGTTTGTACATTTCTTGGCTCAGATCGTCTTTGAAAGGAATCTATGATAGGAGATAAGTCAGCTTCTTTGATAGTTATAGTACTCATGCTTTCCCTTTGTTTTTTGACATCATGGCTGCGTTTCGAAACCTTCAACTGTCTCCTATTGTTCTTACAATTTGCCTGCGAGTTAGTAGAAAAACCCTAAAATCAATCACTGCTCGGCCCTCATCGCTTATAGATGAAGGAGGCCTACTTTGACATATGCCTGGTTTCCTTTCAACCTCTCGTCTCAACCAAATGAAGAATGTTTGATGAACATACTAATAGTGGTTTCCCTTTTTACATGATGGCGAGGAGTTAGTTTGAGCCCAAAACCTGTTTGACTCCTTTGCCCATCTCGCTCAATAATATTTCTTCATTGATTATCAACCCATTAGCTTCATATTGTAACTCGAGTAACAATGGAGCTTATGCAAAAAATCTTTGAAAAGCACCACTTTGCTTTGCCTTTGCCTTAAACATCATTTTTTTTCGAAACCCTTAGTTGTTGTCTCACTCTGTACTCAAAAAATTTGTCTTACGATTAGTGCAATTCTTAAAATCACACTTTATCCTTGGCCCTCTACTTATAGATGAAGGAGGCACTCTCAGTCTTCAACCCTCCACTTATAAAATGAAGGAGGTTCTTCGATCTTGAATCCCTCTCGCTTATAGATGAAGGAGGATTTTCGGTCATGCCATTTTATCAACTTTTAATGGTGTTATTTTTCCTTTCATTTGTCTTTTCATGCTTTGAGTCGTGATCGCGAGAGCTTAAATAAAAAAACTCTCTACTGCAGAGCTGCATTCAGAGCTCAAAATCACATGAGAAGCGAGATGTCTTCTCATGTGGAGCCAAATACGTACTACCGGGATGTTGGTACACTTCTAGTCTTTGAAAGATCTATTGAAATACTGTAAAACCACCTAACATGGGTTTGACCTAGGGTATGTGCATTGCTAAGACTTGGGGTTTGTTAGTGGCGTGACTTAAGGGTGTAACCAACCTTATTTGCGGAATAAGAAGGTGTCATTATGGCGGTGCTCAGCGGTGTAGAGGTTATTTGGCTTTAGGATAGTTCGTTGTTAATTTTCTACGGATGTTCTATGCCATTTCGGATTAGGGCACAATACTGAAGAAGATAGAACATGCTAATAGATCGATAGAAGACAAGCCAAAACGAGATAATAAATGGTGGCGTTACGGCGATTAGCGGGATGCTTCTACCAGACAAAGTCTTCAATAGGTCATTCGGCCAAGCATGTCACACATAACCCGGAACAACCCAAACAAAGAATGCAGTCTATATATATCACAACTCCAACGCTATCCGAGAGAGAGAGAATTCCTCCACGCCAATGTGTGTCAAATGAACTCTAAGTCTCTCCATATATAGGAATCTTTGGGGAGGTGTGTGACACGTCCTTTAAGACATTTAAGTCTATATTTTTATTCTAGGCCCGACCTAGCACATAAAGTGGAATAAATTCAAAGTATATGTTCTGCTCATCCGATCGAGATGATCTTTAGATCAATCTTACACCTCTCCGAAAGAGGAGTCCAATAAAAATATTGTGATCGTCATCTGAGCAGTGTTGGGGTTCCTATGTTTTGGCAGATTTGGCAATACCAAAAGATAAGACAACATCAAACCACTTTGGGGCCCTAGGATCTAGCCCTCCTGGGACCGGAGAGGGATCTCTCCAAATGGAGCTAAGAATGATATGTCTTTGAAGCTCGAATTGAGATATTAGGCTAGTTATGAAGCACAGTTTTAAATGGTTTGGTTGGAGGGTTGCTGGGTTGGTTAGGAGATCATGGACTGGGAAAACAATGGGAGAAAAGGAAAAAAGACGAGCGGGATGTTTTCGACGAGAGATGATGAGGCCAAGACGAGTGCCATCCATTGGGCTATGGAGTCATGAAAGGAAATTACTTGCATCCACTAGCCAAGGCTTTCAAAGGGAAAGTCATCTACACTAAAGGATCTTTTAGGCAGATCATGGAATGGAACATTAAGGAGGGAAAGTGGAAGAAGGAAAGACAACCAAATTTCTATCTATAGATCAGGTTAGAGGTCATTTAAATCCAGACCTGCTTGGACATACTCAAAGGTAGCTCTCAAAGAGGGACGAAGGGGCTGCTTATAGATCAGACCAGAGGTCATTTAACTCCAGGTCTGCTTTAGCAACTCCAAAGGAAAAACAGAGATAACAAGGAAACATCCAAGCAGCAAACCCCCAAGCTCATACATCAACCAGCAGGCAATAACATCCGATGCACTGGTTAAACCCGTGAATCTACTCTTAGATAGCACATGGAGCAGAAAAAATTGATGGCAAGGAGAGAAGACAGCATAGGGCACCTAACAAGGGTGAATCCTATACCATTATTCTGATGCAAGCCCAGAAGAACATGAAACAGTATGAAAATGTAAATAACAGAGTTAGGAAAAACATCACCAATAGTAATAGACCAGGATCCTGTGAAATGTGCTTTGATTAATTGATGAAAAACCAGTCATGTACAATATGGCTCAATGGCTAATACAGTCCCAACTTTCTCCTCCCAGCCTATTACATACAACTACCCTGCTACTCCCTCCCACGACTGTTCTAACAGTCAAATGAATCCCTCTAACAGCAAAAAATGCCCAACAACTGAACAACAACCTTTACATTATGTTCTTGGGGATATTTTATAGGAGAAGAGAGAAAATAGAAGTAGATACACAATTAAATGAGACTCATTAAGACAGCAGGGCGGAAGTGTTAACACCCATGCTGCTTAATGGCAATTTTTAGCGCTGTGTGTACTCTATAGACTGTTCGGAGATCTATGTTAGGTCGAAATCGACCCCTGATATTTCTTTGGAGTCCTTATGGTGCTTGGAGCTCTGTGCTGCCACTCTGAAATAAATGAACTGGGTGGAAGATCTGCATGGCTTCTCCATCCCTCCATTATTGCGGCTCAGACAGAGCAATTAATCTTTCCAGGGCTCAAGGAGGCACGGAGAACGCTGTGGGAAGGTGTACATCTGGAGAGAATGTACTCTACCAATATTAAACACAGATAAGACTTTGACAATGTGCTTGAATCTTCAAACTGTGCTTGAATCCTTTAAATGCGGGATTAGACGTTAATTATATCAATAATGTGCGTTAATCCTTTTTGAATCTCTTCTGCCGACTAGCTGGTGGATGTCAAACAGTCCTCTTTGTGTTATCTGCATAATACAATAGGTCTGTTACAAACCCGGGCAGTGGTGGTGGAGGAAATGCTGTGAAGGCGGAGGAATGGTGGCGGAAGAATGAAAGGACAGTGGAAAGGATGCAAAGCGGCGGAGAAATGATTAACAGTAATAAAACCCAAAAATTAACTTTGGGCGGATAACAAAAGGAAGCGCACAAAAACAGTGAAGTGGAGCTATGGATGTGGGACCCAGCGGAGGCGAAGGGCGATTAAACGTGAGCCGTCAGATCCGGGAGGAGACGGACGGCGGAGATGAAATCGCAATAATCGCAATAATCGCAATCGGAGGTCGGAGCGGGGAGCAATTTCAATGCACAACACAAATGTTCCGATTGCGATTGGGGAGATGTTGCGATTAAAGACCAACCGTCGGATATGGGATCAGATCGACGGTCCTCATCTAATCGGAGGGAGATGGAGAGAGGCGGCGGAGCAGCGATGCGATCAGCGCTGAGCCGTTGGATCGGCTGGAGAATGGATGGCTGCGATTAAATCGGGAGACAGAGGAAAGGACTTGCGATTGCGATCGGAGGTCGGGACACGATTGAGCGCTGACCGTCTGATCCAACCAACAGATCAACGGTGGGGACAACAATCGGAGGGGCAGTGCGATCGGGGGATCGGAAGACAGGGTTGCGATTAGATCGGCGGATCGCAATCGGGGGTCGGACAAGAATGCATGTGATTGATCGGAGGGCGCAGTGAAAGGTTTGCGATTGCAATTTAGCGGGGGCTGCAATTAGCGCTCCGTCATTCGATCGATACAAATCAACGGTGCAGAACGAAGCGGAGGCCTTAACATGATAACACAATCGCATCGAGGATTTTCAATGTTACACAGGAAACGCGCCCGCCCGGTCTTCCGATTGCGATTAGCGCTTGGGACTTGAGTGCTTGGTCCCAGCGCCAGGGCACATGTGGGGAGGTGGTTAAGGGACTTGAGGTAAGGGGGCTAGGCCTATAATAAGGTTGGAACATGGGTTCTTAGCCATTTTAATGGATTTTGAGGGTGAAGGAGGGGAACGATAGAGGAATAAAGGGGGAAGAAGGCCAACAAGGGTTAAGGGGGGAATTTAAAGGGGATTTTAGGGGGAAATGAAGGGTAAGAAGGGAAATAGAAGGGGAAGACAAGGAGGATGAAATAGAGGCTAAATGAGGGTAAAATAAAGGGGGAAAGGAGGCCTTTGGGCATTTCTTCACATAACAGAGAGGCTTTGAAAGGGAAATCAGCAGAGGGGATTTGATAAGAGGATAAAAGGCACATAGAGGCTTCAAGGAGACTGTGTTTTCAGAGGAAATGCATTCCTTGAAGACTCAAAAATTATTTAGCCCCCTATTTTCTTGTCAAAAATTTCATAGGGGGGCTAACAGTGGCTCCACATGGGGATGGCTTCTTCTTGAAGGAGGCAAGAATTCAGAAATTGATCTCTTGGTGTAGGCCAGATGCCTGCTGCTTTAACCATCCCTTTCTTTCTTTAGATCAGCTGCCACAAACTGTGAAGACGACATATCAGTAGTAACATTCTCCCAAACAACTACCTACCCACACTATAGTCCTAAAAATTTTATTCTGGGTGCATTTGGAATTGCAGACCCTTTACATTATCAATTTTTTCAAACAGGAAAAATAAACCTATTCTACCTCTACCCTTATTACTCCATGAGACCATATTATACTGTTGGTCTCACATGTTTCTCTACCTACACTACTACCTGCTAGGATTAGACTGTCTAGCAGGTTTCTTCTCTACATTCTAAGACAGAAAATGAAACAACTAACTACATGCTCATAGGCTGAGCTTTATTGAGCTTTCCTACCTACCCTACTCTAACTGGAATATTTACAAGTCTAGCTTACAAACATTGTCTTCCAATGTAACCAGTCCATCAAGTGATCCCATGGCTGGTCCTCCTTGCTCAACTCCTTGAGCATGCTGGATAGGCAGGGAAGCTCCCACTCTGTTTGTTCTATATCAGCAACTTTGAAAATTTTTCTTTATGTCTGCAACATGCTGCTGAGAAAGACCTTTGATCCTTCTTCAAATGTATGCAGGAAATGTGCATAAGGATCATGAAAAGATACCTGGCTAGGAGTATCTGGCAGGCTGGCTTCAACCGGGATCTCTTCTTCTTCCACTGGATCAAGAAGAAGACTCTCTTGAGAGAGAGAATCTCCCTCATCTTCTGAAAGGAAAGGCTGCTGGTGTCCAGTCTCACTGATGATCTGTGGTAGAGCAGAATGAAGATTCAAAGAATCTTCATCTGCTATTATACTGTCATAGCTCTCACCATCAGTGTCATAAATAGGCGGACTTGACCAAGTTCACCATTCTGGGCGCATAATAGGTCTTTCTTCGTTCTGATACATAGAGGAGTCTTCTGAAACTGAATCATCAAACTCAAATAATGACTGAGCAGGAGCGTGTATTCTATAGAAGATTTCTGGGGTGGACTGCTGGTTTAATAACCGGTCAATCTCTTCTTCTGTCAAAACAGGGGTTTCCCTCACATCATGGACAGAAGAACAACAGTCCTCTTCTTCTCGCATTAGCTGACTGGGAGGCGGGATTTCCTCTTGAGCCTCTTCTTCTGTATCAGATTTTTCCTCTTCTATGTAATCTCCTGTTCCCTCAAGGCAGCTTTCCCTATCAGCCTTTGCTAATAGGTCCTGATATTCTCTGGTTAGCGTAACACAAGACATGGGTAAGCAGTCAGGCAGCTCCTGATCACTCTCCTCTTCATCTTCTACAGATTCTTGAGCATCATACATGTCTTTCTTGTATTCTCGGTCTTGAGTTTGTTCATGCTCTGAAGGAGACATGGGCTGTTCCAAATAATCATCATCTGCGTTCATATTAGCCATGTACCTCTCCAGCACTTCACCAAACATTTCCGTTATTCTGCGTACTTTATTATACAAAGCATTATACTTTGCATCCCTGTCCATGTTTGGATTCATGCTTTTGCAAAGAAGGCTACTATCTCTTCTCAACCAGTTCAGAGTCCTTCACTAGTGGAGTCATCAGGTCTTTGGATCATAGGGAGTGTGGAGTCGCCAGGTGGATGATTACGAATGTTTGAAGCAGGGTGCTGTCCACCATCAGCAATGAGAAGCCAATATAACCAGAGATTCTGGGTCTATGAGTGCCTAAGAATGTTTGAGGTGAAATGCACTCAATTCCCCAGTGGAGTCGCCATTATGTTGGGGTTCCCATGTTTTGGCCAGATTGGCAAGACCAAAAGATGAGACAACATCAGAACCACTTTGGGGCCCTAGGATCTAGCCCTCCTGGACCCGGAGAGGGATCTCTCCAAATAGAGCTAAGAATGATACATCTTTGAAGCTCGAATTGAGATGTTAGGCTAGTTATGAAGCACAGAGGGGGGTTTTAAAATGATTTGGTTGAAGGGTTGCTGGGTTGGTTAGGGGATCATGGACTGGGAAAGCAATGGAAAGAAAGGAACAAAACAGCAGGCTGTTTCAGCAAAGAGGATGGGCCAAGACCGTGCCATCCATTGGGCTATGGAGTCATGAGAGGGAAATTACTTGCATCCACTAGCCAAGGCTTCCAAAGGGAAATTCATCTAACACTAAAGGATCTTTAGACTAGATGGTGAGGTGAAACATTAAGGAGAGAAAGTGGAAGAAGGAAAGACAACCAGTTTTCTGTCTATAGATCAGGTCAGAGGTCATTTAACTCCAGACCTGCTTGGACATACTCAAAGGTAGCTCTCAAAGAGACAAAGGGGCTGCTTATAGATCAGACCAGAGGTCATTTAACTCCAGGTCTGCTTTAGCAACTCCAAGGGAAAAACAGAGATAAGATTACAAAGAAACATCTAAGAAGCAAACCCCCAAGTTCATACATCAGCCAGCAGGCAATAACATCCACTGCACTGGTTAAAATCCACGAATTTACTCTTAGATACACATGAAGCAGAAAACATAAAGGTACGGAGAGCAGACAGCATAGGGCACCTAACACAGGTGAATCCTATACCATTATTCTGATGCGTACCAACAGAACATGAAACAGTATGAAAATGTAAATAACAGAGTTAAGAAAAACATCACCAATAGTAATAGACCAGGATCCTGTGAAATGTGCTTTGATTAATTGATGCAAAACCAGTCATGTACAATATGGCTCAATGGCTAATACAGTCCCAACTTTCTCCTCCCAGCCTATTACATACAACTACCCTGCTACTCCCTCCCACGACTGTTCTAACAGTCAAATGAATCCCTCTAATAGAAAAAAATTCCCAACAACTGAACAACAACCTTTACATTATGTTCTCGGGGATCTTTTATAGGATAAGAGAGAAAATAGAAGTAGATAAACAGTTAAATGAGACTCATTAAGACAGCAGGGCGGAATTGTTAACACCCATGCTTCTTAATGGCAATTTTCAGCGCTGTGTGTACTCTATAGACTGTTCGGAGATCTCTGTTAGGTCGAAATCGACCCCTGATATTTCTTTGGAGTCCTTATGGTGCTTGGAGCTCTGTGCTGCCACTCTGAAATAAATGAACTGGGTGGAAGATCTACATGGCTTCTCCATCCCTCCATTATTGTGGCTCAGACAGAGCAATTAATATTTTCAAGGCTCGAGGAGGCACGGAGAATGCTGTGGGAAGCTGTACATCTAGAGAGAATGTACTCTGCCAATATTAAACAGAGATAAGACTTTGACAATGTGCTTGAATCTTCAAATTGTGCTTGAATCCTTTGAATGCGGGATTAGACGTTAATTATATCAATAATGTGCGTTAATCCTTTTTTAATCTCTTCTGCCGACTAGCTGGTGGATGCCGAACAGTCCTCTCTGCGTTATCTGCATAATACAATAGGTCTGTTACAAACCCGGGCAGTGGTGGTGGAGGAAATGCTGTGAAGGCGGAGGAATGGTGGCGGAAGAGTGAAAGGACAGTGGAAAGGATGCAAAGCGGCGGAGAAATGATTAACAGTAATAAAACCCAACAATTAACTTTGGGCAGATAACAAAAGGAAGCGCACAAAAACAGTGAAGCAGAGCTATGGATGTGGGACCCAATGGAGGTGGAGGGCAATTAAACGTGAGCCGTCAGATCCGGGAGGAGACGGACGACGGAGATGAAATCGCAATAATCGCAATCGGAGGTCGGAGCAGGGAGCAATCGCAATGCACAACACAAATGTTACGATTGTGATTGGGGAGATGTTGCGATTAAACACCAACTATCGGATCTGGGATCAGATCGACGGTCCTCATCTAATCGGAGGGAGATGGAGAGAGGCGGCGGAGCAGCGATGCGATCAGCGCTAAGCCGTTGGATCAGCTGGAGAATGGACGGCTGCGATTAAATCGGGAGACGGAGGAAAGGACTTGTGATTGCGATCGGAGGTCGGGACGCGATTGAGCGCTGACCGTCCGATCCAACCAACAGATCAACGGTGGGGACAACAATCAGAGGGGCAGTGCGATCGGGGGATCGGAAGACAAGGTTGCGATTAGATCGGCGGATCGCAATCGGGGGTCGGACAAGAAGGCCTGCGATTGATCGGAGGGCGCAGCGAAAGGTTTGCGATTGCGATTCAGCGGGGGCTGCGATTAGCGCTCCGCCGTTCGATCGATACAGATCAACGGTGTAGAACGAAGCGGAGGCCTTAACATGATAACACAATCGCATCGGGGATTTTCAATGTTACACAGGAAACGCGCCCGCCCGGTCTTCCAATTGCGATTAGCGCCTAGGACTTGAGCGCTTGGTCCCAACGCTGGGGCACATGTGGGGAAGTGGTTAAGGGACTTTCGGTAAGGGGGCTAGGCCTATAATAAGGTTGGAACATGGGTTTTTAGCCCATTTTAATGGATTTTGAGGGTGAAGGAGGGGAACGATAGAGGAATAAAGGGGGAAGAAGGCCAACAAGGGTTAAGGGGGGAATTTAAAGGGGATTTTAGGGGGAAATGAAGGGTAAGAAGGGAAATAGAAGGGGAAGACAAGGAGGATGAAATAGAGGCTAAATGAGGGTAAAATAAAGGGGGAAAGGAGGCCTTTGGGCATTTCTTCACATAACAGAGAGGCTTTGAAAGGGGAATCAGCAGAGGGGATATAATCAAAGGCTAAAATGCACATAGAGGCTTTAAGGAGACTGTGTTTTCAGAGGAAATGCATTCCTTGAAGACTAAAAAATGATTTAGCCCCCTATTTGCTTGTCAAAAATTTCATAGGGGGGCTAACACCTATCAATCACAGGTTTC